>JBBMOC010000080.1:1615546-1626694 GCA_037975185.1 Centropyge bicolor
GCACTTTAACCAAGACAGCGACACCAGCTGAGCTGTCAGGCCTCCTCCGTCTCTGCCTCGTCAGTAACTTTGCCAGCTGGCAGATGGAAAAAAGAAAGGAAACAACAGAAACAAATGAGATTCTAACAGAAGATCGTTAATGGCTTTGCAAAGTCAGTGCGCTGCTCGAGTCAATTATTCTACCATATGGCATTTTGCTGTCAGGAACCAACATGGCAAACACATTCTCCAACAGCAGAGAAAAGTTTAAGTCTCTCAACATCCTCATCCTGAGTATTATCAGCATCAATACTGTCACTGATTGCAAGTATTTTAACACATAAAATCTGTTTAGCACATTGAGCTTAATTTCCCATTGTTTCCATTTTGCTTTCATTTCTTTTCATGAATTTCAAACTTGACATGACACATTCCTGATGTTAAGCTCAGGGAGGTGTTTTTAAATCTGAAAAGCAGTGTGGAGGAAGCTCTGATCCCTTCCTTGTGACGGGATTGTGTGTCTGTGTGTGGGGGGGGTATTATGGAGGTGCGTGTTGTATGTATTGTAGGTGGGAAAGATTTCAAAGGGAGAAAGAGCTTTTGTCTTCCAGGTTTCTCTTTAACACCTCTCATGTAAGGAACAACAGTATCAAACAGCATATTAAAGCAGGAGAAGAAGAAAGACAAACAACTGTCAGCAAAGTCTCCAACAAAAAAGTTTCGTATTCCCTTCACGGCTACGATGCTCAAAAAATGTTTTAGATATTTAATGCATCAGTGTTAAACATCAGATTTGCACCAATATTTAACAAACAAGGATTAAAAAGAAAAGAATAAAAGAAAAGTTTAACATAACTTTATTACATAAATATCAAAGTTCACTTCGTTTAGATCCATTTAGCCCAAACTCACAGGGTTATCTTTATCATTATCCTTCAGCTGAGCAGCCACATTCATGACACTGTAGCCAGCAAGCTGAGAAGACGTCACAGCCGTCACAGCTCGTCACTCACAATATCTCTCCGAGCCTCTTTATATTTTCTTAGTTCTCTGCTGTTTATTTCCCCTGGAATTTCATCCTCAGGACTGCACATCGTTTCATTCAATAAAGACATATTGAAGTGGGGGGGGGGAAAGACTCCTGGTCAGTTAAGCTCGGTCGATAACAGGACAATACGTTCAAACAGTTGATTGGAAAGATGTATTTGTCGAAGAGGACGGGGATGAAAGAATCAGAGTGATGTTTGCAACAGGGTCCTTTTCCCTTCTAACACTCTGAGTTCACAGACAACTTCATCTGTTAGACCTATTTGTTGGCTAAGTATCAGTGAAGGTTTAATTCATTATGCTAGCTCATTTCTGATTCATCAAGGACGGACAATATGCTTGAAAGTGTCCGACCCAGGTCCTCACACAGACCAGATTCTATCGAGAGGAAGGTCAAGATCAGATGAAACTCGGCAGCAGGAAGAAACTAGTCATCAGAGCATCAGCATTTCAGCAATAATCCAATCACATCGTCAAGTGGAGAATATGTAAGGACATAAGTTGGCGACATGGTCAAGGAGTGAGAAACAGTCTGATCTTAAGTTGCAAGCGATCAGCAAGAAAAGAAGTTGGGCGACCTCGTCTACAGCTACAAAAAGGACAAACTCGTCTCCAGGAAATCTAACAACTCGTTAAAGAAAGACAAGGCCTGAGGAAGTTGTGGAAAAAAGCAATAGCAGAAGAAAGGGAGGACATCAAGCTCCTTCAAGAGGACGGAGGCTTCAGAGCAGAAATAATGCAAAAAGGGAAAAAAAGCAAGAACAGACTTCTACAAAGATGCCTTTAAATTTGAGCAAAACATTTTCACAAAAAAAAGGAAAAGCAGAGCCCTGAAAGCATCAGAAGAGGAGGCTGAAGGACATCTCACACTGATGAGCTAAAAGATGTAGCAAGACTCATCTGTACTTGACTCCTCACCAGTCTCACCCCCACCACATTAATATGACATCAGGCCAAAGTGAGAGAGGTGATAGAGGCGGTGAAGACGGCAACGTCGGCATCAGAGCCAGGTCCTGACCATGTTTCTTATTCCATCTATACAAGAATGAAACTAAGGAAAAAATCATCTTCTTCCTCTATCGGTCCAACACCTTTGAATCAGTTCTTCATTTCCTACTTTGAGCTGCTTTTAAATTCTTCTTCTGACTTCACCAAAGCTCGGCGACTACTGAGGTAGGCGTCATGACAAGGTGCACCATCTCCTCAAAAGTCTTCACTATAGCAAAAAAAAAACAAAACTCTATCAATAGTATAATGCATTGAATTGAACAATGGGGCCCTTTACTGAAAATCCTCCAGTGTTTTGTAATGTTTCTACATCCACCAATCAAGGGCCATCACTCTCAGATCAGAAAAGGTTAAAAGGTATATTAAAGAATCATATCATGCACATTAAAAGTATATAATAATAGACGCGACTTTGATCAGGAATCTCAATAGTTTAAACAGATGTGACCTCCAAAACATTTGCTTTTAACTTCACCTTTTAACTTAAGTGACAACACCTATACTGGCGCTAAAATACAGAGTATGAGCTGTTCCTCTTCCACAGTGGTAAAAACACTTTTCCTGCAGTTTGCATTAGATGTGAGAGAAGGACTCTTGATGACAGATGTAAAGAGAGTTGAGAGCATGAGAGGAGATAAAAGTGTGCCTGACTTATTCTGAAGGATAAAAAAAAAAAGACGACTTCATTTTTGAGATGTCTCAGAAAGGAAACCAAAATGACTTTCTCGTGGGGAAAAAGAAAATACAATACAAAATAATATGATCCATTTCTGACCACACAGACTGACAGGATTTGTTCTGTATTGAACTGACAGAGCTGGAGAAAGTAACTTAGACGATTGTGATTCTTTTTTTAGCGAAAGGGTCTTTGCAGGATTTGATTCACTCCGTTCTGAAATGAAAACAGCCTTTTATCACTGCCTGAGTCTTTTTTAAGATAAAGACAGTGCGGCTCCTCCACGCCTCGCATCCTCCATCCCCCTCACCCCCTTCAGCTGCGGTATCTCCCATCATGGCGTTTTAATGGCTCAGCACTTCTCATGTATGATATTGATGAGAAATCACGTCACGGTGTCATCTGCACTGTAACGGTGATGGATTGCGCCCTGGCAAGCTCCCAACTAAACGAGGGGTTAAATTAAACAGCGATGGCAGCAAGATGAATCGCCACTGGCTGCTGCAGAGTCGTTACCATGGCGACCACTTTATTGGCAAATCATAATGATGAACCTGAATATGCATCTCTGGGCTCACATGCTAATGTGAAGCGTAAAGAGAGATGGTCGAGAGAAAGAGAGAGACGACAAAGACGGGCGATCAGAAACATTTGTCTGTGTAATTCTGAGGTTTCCTGTTTCCTGACTTCTGCTGTGTGCTGATACAACACAGATAACAAAGCACAAAAAACTATCCTCTGAGCAGCGAAGTGAATTTATGCCAAGTGATACCATCAATCCCAGAGTTTCTTCTCTCAGCAGATTATGTCTGAGAGTGTGGAAGTTGTGTTATTGCTTTTCCATCCGCCCACGTGGGAACTTCTCATGACCCACTTGGCAATTCATCTCATTTGGTTCTTTAGTCTCTGCATCGGAATAATTTTGTAAAATAATGCACATGATTTCCCAGCTCTGGTGAATCTAATGATTCCACCAAATACACCTACGTCGTAATTTTGTCTTTTATAACATGCAGCCGTGTGTTCAGACATTGTTACAACTTCCCTTTCTGGGGTATTGTCAGTTTTTTTCTGACCATTTCAATCAAAAATATATTCAGCTCTACAAACAAAAGAGTTCCATGACAACTGAAGAAGAAGAGTTTCAAGAGTGGTCGAGAATGAACTTTCAGCTTTTAAGACAATATTGACAAGAAATTCTTCATGTGCTCATGTTTTATCATTCATTTATTTTTTGTAACAGAAAAGTTTCTCGATTCATTGAGTGTGTGAGGTACACTAAACTTTATTCCATGTACTTTTGTGCAGTAAAATGTCACTGATAAAACTGGCATAAGTATGAGTTTAAACACTTTGAGAGAAGCACTAAAGACACAGTAAGACACAGAAAGAGTTTCTGAGTTAAATTTTTACCTTCTTGGCCTATAAAAAAAATCTATGTTTAGAAATAAAGCTGTTTTGAAAGTTTTTATATTAAAGTGGGTGTAATCAATATTTTTACTCTGACCATGTACCTAATGACAATGAAAACAATGACGAAGTGAATAAGTGGCTCGGAGTGAGCGAGTCGCCCACTGCTGGTCATCAGAAAGAATAAGGCACTTCAACATTGGCTTCACTTTTCAGACCAGCTTCATGCTCTTATTCTACAGTCTGTGAGGATGGTGCTATGAATAGTTTGGGCAATATTTTCTGTTGAGATTGAAAAGTACTCAGAGCACTGTGACTGTGTGCACACAGATGGCATCGGAAAGATTTTTCAGAAACCTGGTTATCATGGAAGACAAGCAGACTTTTTAACCAGCTTTCTCATATCAGAGGATCAGCTAAACAAAGACGTGATGTTTACATACATCAACACACAGCAGGCTATTTCAGCAAAGACATTAAGCATGTTACAAGCATGTAAACGTCGCCAGCGACTTTCAACAAGGTCCACACGGTGATAACGAGTCCAGAATCATTACCTCATTATGTCTCCATGAGTTTACATGCATGCAGAGCACAGATAATTGGATCTTTAGGTCAAGTGATGTGTCAAGGTATTCATGCAAGCTAATGAAAGTCTCGTTCAGAGGATGAAATATTGCAAAAATAACACAATGCAAATGCAACAGCAGCAGAAGCTACAGCCTCCGAAATGACCGTGAACCTCTCGGCAATATTTTCAACAGAACTGAACATTTTGTAACAATTTTTTTGCTTTGCTCAATATGTGATTCATTAGAGTATATGAATACCTTGGATTGATTTTGCTTCTGTAAAAATGAGAAACAGATTTAAGCTTCAAATAAATTGTTAAAATCCCACAGCTTCAAACTACGTTAATTCTTTACTTGAGAAAAATCACATCAGTAAAATCTTCCTATAAGAAGTTAATTTACGTCAGGGAAAGATTGTGTTTTTGTTTCAACAGAAACATTGATATAATAAAGAGAAAAACATCATTTTGTTCTTTGTACTGTAACAACATACGTCAGCGATGGCCGCTGTCTCTCCGAGCTACTGTACACATGCCTCTGTGTTCGTACGCTCTCAATCACTGTGAAAACATCCTCTGTCACACTTGCTTTGATAGGATTAGCGTGCAGCTGTGGGCAGGAATGTGGAAAACTCTATTTTACATAATGTGTTTTTCTGTGCGTGCGAGATGTTTCTGAATTGACATGTGGGAGCTTAAATGAAATGTTTACACAAATACCTCATACACCTCCTCGTGGACATGTGATCAAAGACGATACCTTCTTCCTGTGGGAGTCTGGCGGGAGACAAACGGCGAGGATGTGCCAGGATGTTACGTACACTATATTGAGTTGCCAGTGGTTTGATAACTACTGGCACCAGCCTTGGGGCCAAATGATAAAACTGTGTCCTACTTTCACTTTTTTTTTTTCACCCCCCAAAAAACTACTTATGAAAAGTACTGTTTGATAATACCACTGCCTTCCTCAGCCATTCTTATCCTCCCCTCCCTTGCCATCCAGCCTTGTGTTTTCCCCCCCAAATAAAATTATTTTCTTTTGTGTCCTTGTAATATATTCATAGCACAGGAAAGCAGAGCAGAGGATCAAGATCAAGCAGCCCAGAGAATATCAAATGGAATATATTCATGGGGCTGTGTGGGTTCTCTCTGTGGCGGACAAAAAAAAAAGCAAAAAAAAAAAAATCAAGCATATTTTTCTATATGGGATCCACACGAACACAGCTCGGAGGCTATCGCTACGTTTAAAACAAGCCGTATACTTAACCATGACGCCACCTGCTGCGTTGATTGAGCGCGATACAGCGGAGACGGCTGCGTGCCCTCGAGCCTGTCTGTTCCATATTTAAGCATAAAAATAAAAGATCATTACTTGATGCTTTGTAATCACATTAGACGTGAGGATTTGGAAGCATTTCATCTGACTGTTTATCAAAATCTGAATGATCTTTTAGTGAGTTGTAAGAAACTTTATTGAGAGAGCAGAACAAAAGTGCTTCTGACAGAAACACAGACTGTGAATCAGAAATCAGACATCCTGCAGTGGATCGCTCATGAAGGCAGGAGCTCGGCCGTGCACAGCTCACAAGAATTGGATTATGAATTTGATGGCGAGCCAGCCAGAAGAGAAATCGATCTGTGTCACGTGAGACCTAGTCAGAATCTGTTGTAAACCATCCAGGGATGCTTGGCTGAGGCAGGCGAGAGAGGGGCGTCACAACAGTCAAACAGGAGGAGATAAACACTTGACATGCTCAGAGTCAACCTGGCCCATGCTCACAGTTTCATAGGGAGGATTCAACAGAAGAGGACAGAGACCTTATGGATGATGTTTTTACAGAGGGCTCCTATGTGTCCTCAGAATGAAACAGAAGTAATCTGGCTGCAGGGGCTTTTCCTATCGAGTCCTTCTTCTCTAACATAATCTCCCTGTTGATATCAGGAACTCTGACTCCTTCAAATCTTTTGCTTTAACTTTCAATTAGTACTGATCCGTCCTCAGGCCTCGTCACCCCTTCACTTCCAGCTGGTCCATCTCGGTCTCAATGAATCTATTAACTTTAGTACTAACAGTCCGTGTGCATCCTGCCGACGAGAATTCAACTAACAGAGTGCAAACTTTAAAATCAGCTGCATTTCTCAAACCCTCTGTTGGGTTTTATTTCTGTTGCCTGAAAAATGGCCAAGCTGTGCAAGCCCCCCCCCTCCTTTGTGCTGGACCAGTCCTGGGACCTCTCTCTCTCTCTCTCTCTCTCTCTCTCTCCTGCCTGTCGGTGCCTCATTGATCTGGATTTTCACCCCCCTCTCTGCTTCTCTCCCTCGTTTGCATGTTATCATGACTCCCCATCCCTCTGGGTGTGTTTGTTTCTCCTGAAGTTTCACCTGAAGGTGCCCAACGTCCTCCAGGATCCATTATCTCATGCATGTCATTTTCTTGGGGACATGTCACGTAAAATTGTCGTCCACTGATGGAGGTTCAAGCTCAGACTTTTCCATGTTTAATTGGTCGGGTAGAGGCAGCATTCACTATAGTGTGTAAGCGCAAGTACTAATGATTGTGTTGCACAGTTTAGAATAAGTATCCCATACATTTTGAGTCTTATTTTTCTTAGAGCGAGAGCAGGTGGAGAAAAGTCAAAACAGTTACTTTGACAAGTTGTCATATGCATAAATGACAAAGTAGGTCAATCTCTTCCAAAAAAAACATATGTGGCCATTACAAAAACAATTTAGATGAGATTTTTCTGATCTGAACTCTGACAACTACTTGGTTTGAAAAAGATGGTGGCAAGAGAGACCAGTGTTGACTGCTGGTTCAAGACAGGATGTGAATCATGGTTTAAGCCATTGTTTCAACAAAAATTTTGATTAATGAAGCTTCAAGTGTTTGAACAAACTATTGCTGATAAAATGAATGGCATCCACCTTTTTTTTGAATGGAAATATGTCCAGAAGCAAACTGTGAATTTGTAACAACAACAGGGGGAAAGATTGAGTCCGTTTGGATGTTTGAAATGGCCTCATGTCTTAAGATGGAGTCAGACTGAACCAAATTCAGCAACATCTCTGTGGAATCAGATGTGTTCATTTGAATAGACAGCGTGTTACAGTGTAATTAAGGGTGTTTTTGAGGACACCGTGACCTTTGTGCTCTGAGACAAAAGGTCACTGAACACACTCCTATACTTAACTTTTGTCGCATTCTTGTTTAATCTGCTATCTGTACGAGTATAGATGTGAATAAAAAGCCACTCCTAATTAGTCCATCTGGGAGCCCATTGATCTGTGCATCAGAGGCCTACGTGCAGCCTCTATCAATAACATGGATCACAGGGGGAAACTATGCCAATACACATCTGGATGCCAATTAAGCTTTTGTCTCCACGCTGCCACGCTCTGCCGGTCGTGCATGTGGAACGAAAAGGGAAAGCTGTCATCAACTGCATTAATTACTTTATTTTTTCTTTTATTTATTCATTTGTTAACTCATGTGTCATTAGTGCTCCTGTTTGTGGTGTCGCCCTCGACTTGCTCAAAATGGACAGTGCTTAATTGACGATTTCTTTTGATTTAAATTGGCACGAAAAAAAGGAAAGCCTCACCCCACACATCCCTTGATTAGTAATGGCAGGAGCAGTCTAAATATAGGAATGTGAACTATGGCGGAGTAAATTTGGGTTCCCACAGAAGAGCGGTTTTCAGGGAAAAAAAAAAAAAATTACAACACTTCCTTTGAACTTTATGAATTCTTTTCAAGTCTTTTTTAAAGCCGTGGTGCACCCCGCTTCTTGTGGCTCTTTGATATCGTGTCTCTTTGACTCTCAGATCAGCGGGAGTGTAAGGTGCGAACCTCAGAGGGATGAGATTTGTTTACCGCCGGCCTCAGCCTCAGAAACAGGGACTGGAGCTCTACGTGCTTCACTGTCACTCCACCTGCAGTGAGGATGTGGACGTCCAAACGTGCTGCTGATCTTCAGCTCTAATGTGGAGGCTTGTATACTGTGTCATGCATAATGTGATTTAGAGGTATGTTTGGCACGGACGGCAAAAATCCCACCTAATCGCGTTTCATAAATGTCAGGAAAATTTGCAAGACAGGGCCTGTGTGACCGAGCGGCGGCGGAGGAGAGGCTCAGCGAGGGGGACTTAGAGAGAACAGTGAGCACGCACGGCAGAAAGGTTACACGTTTTACAGGGATTGTTGCTTTCCCCGTTTTGGCATTTCGTCGTCGTGATGATGACTTTAATGTGAGTGATGTGATAATGTCAAAGCTCTTCAGCTCGGCCGACGACAGGGGAGTGGCATTCAGGGTTCCTGCTTTCACATCCGTTCAGTATCAAAGGAGATTTACCGCCCACGTGCAGACATTACAAACAAACAGAGAAATGATCTGGTAGAAAGAAATACAGCTGGAAAAGAGATGCTTTGGACTGCACGTTATTGAACAGGGTAATTTTAAGTTTCCCCTTTGCTTTGCTTCTTATTTCCCCCGAGAGCTTTCACCTCTGAATACACACTGGGTGCCTGACTGGTGTATGGATGGAAGGTCCCAAAGGAGCGCCTGCGACAAAAATCCATCCAAGCCGACCGTTTGTTCTCCCCACCAGTGCAGCACCATCTGCAGAGAGCAGGCTTTAAAACAACAGCGTGGCCCCTCCAAGCCCGATCCGTCTCGGGGTGTGTTGATGAGTGGATTTGTGTATCTGCTGTAACTCCACTGCTCCAGACACTGATACACTCTCTCACTGGTGCTGCAGTGTGTTTTGCAGCTGCATCCATTAGAGCTCGAAGCCGTCCCTCGGGTGTTGCAGAGGAAGATCCTGGAGGCTTGAGGATCCGAATCTGAGCCACATTAGACTAAAAGCAGCTTGACAAGGAGAGTAAATCACTGTATGATTCAGGTTCCAGCTGAGAAGCCAAACTCCTGTGAGATTGCATTGTTTCACCTTTGAAGCCGGTTCTTACGCAGCCTCATTAACCTCTGCTCACGTCAGGTGTTTATGCAGCGAGCCTGTGAACGCAGCTTCTCCTGAGAGCTGCCAGGAAGCCCTCAGGCCTCAGCTGATGACCATCCTGGATGAGAGTCGTCAGAAATCAAACGTGTTTACGGTTCCAGGCCACACTTGAAGGTGAAAAGCCGACTGACATGATCTCTCTTCTGGAAGACAGTCGGAGTGTTGGACTCGGGTGTTAACATGAAAAGTGGCAGTAATAGTGTCAATGATGAGAGAGAAGGTTTTTCAGAGAAGGAAGCACTGCACACAAGTTCACAATGAGTTTGCATCCTGAGTCCTGCCTGTGGTTGTCTTTGGCAGGTGAGTAAAGTGAAAGTGTAATAATAAAGGAAAACACTGCCATTTTTGACTTGACCCCATTTGTTTCTTTAATCAAATGTTGTGAGTTCCTACAGTATCACTAAACTTCTTAATGGTTCTGTTGCCAGATCAGATATTGTGTTGCCATGTCAGATGTTGCAAGAAATCAAATGTAAGTCAGTTGACATGGCAGTAAGAAAGGTGATTTGGATGGTTTTACATTTTTTTGTCGCATTTTTTTTCTTAATTTAATTTTTTCTTTATCGATTATTATCATCTTAACATGCTGATATATTGTATGCAGAATCAAGCCTGCAGTGATGTTTAACAGTAAATAGTTAATTTATGACATGAATTGAAAAAGGACATTTGGAGTGATTTTTACCATTTTATCATGATTAACTTTTTCCACATTTATATCAGAACATATACTGCTCTGATTCAAAGAAGAAACTGAACTGATGGGTTCTGGTGACTCTCGTGATCCCTGGAAACTGGATAATTAACTCGTGATGAAGCCAAAAACTTTATCAAAACTTGAGCATTTGTGCACAAGCAGAATGTGACGCGTTCCATTTTCACTGAATTAATGATTAAAAAACGAGTTTCACAGTGCATTTTAAGGGCAGTCGGAGTGTTTCATATTCAAATTAAACAGCCGGCCTGGGATTCAAACTGCCAAACTACTCGACACAGATACTTCACATTTCTGGGCTGGGGTCCCCAGTGACGCTGAGAAGTGCTTTATGAATGAGTAATGCACACAAAAAGCTTATAGCAAATGTCTTTCCGCGTGGAGCTGGATCACAGGGAAAACTCTCTTAAATGTGCTTCTTTACATTTAGCCACTTGTAAGGTGAAGCTCATTACAGTTAATAGTGTGAAATAGACTAACAATTCGCCCCTGTTACACACCTATTTGAATTACATTAAGACAACTGAACCTCCGTCGGCGTAATTGATGTTCCTCACTTACTGCAGTTCAAGGTGAGTAATGGCAATCTTCCTCTCCGTCGCTGTTTCTCTCTCCACCCCGTAATGGCCCCTCTGGGAGCCATAATGGCATCTGAGACGGGCGGTCGACTGCTAATACTCTCATCTCTTTGTTACTTATGGAAACTGGAGTGACATTTTAGGCCCC
>JBBMOC010000080.1:1626983-1655194 GCA_037975185.1 Centropyge bicolor
TGGAACATAATTTATCAAATAATCATGGATTCTGTCTGCTCATGTTTCAATGCACAGCAAAGACATATTACATTTTACAGAAACAATATCTGCATCTGTGTGGGTGCAAAGCCTAACCCTTCCTGTGGGCATGTTACAGTGTGCACTATTATTATTGATAACAGATTAGCGGGCTTCATAGACTGTATAAAATATGGACGTAGTGTCCGTGACGTCACCCATAGGTTTCTGAAGAGCAAAAATGAAGCAAATCGTAGTGCGTAGCCATCTTGGTAGCCTACCTCCGGTTACTCCAAATATGGACAAAGAGGTGGAGCAAGGGCGGAGCTGAGGCAGGTCCTATGGGCCGGCTGAATGAACGCTATTGGCTGAAAAAAGCTGCTTTATTCAAAATAAGCAAACTAGCTACAGCTAACCAGCTAGGTTAAATGCTAATATTGTTGCTAACCGGCTAACCCCAGGACGATCTCTTTCTTAGATTGACAGCTATGAATTGTGCATAATGATGGATGCTGTATATTTTAAACGAACGCCTTATAAAAAAATTCGCCCCCCAGAGTTGTCATAGAGTAGAAAAACAGCTTATGAGACTAGAGCCATGTATTGAACCAGGCTGTAAATATGTTTTTTTCTGTTGTAAAATCGGACATTTCAACATGGGGCTCAAATGTAATTGACTCCCTTCTGCAGCCTGCTCTAGCGGTTATTCGAGGAACTGCAGCTTTTTTGCACTTCCGCATTGGCTTCATTTTTCAGCGCCGGAGGTTGCCACTTGGCGGGCTTCACACCGCCATGAATCTATAAAAACGAATAAAACTCCAAGACAGATTGTCACGTTTGGCAGCCGAAAGTCATGTCATTCGTGATGTGCTGCAAAAAAAAGTTAATTAATTGACATCTTTACATAGTTGGACAATTACTTCAGCAATAAACTGATTAAATTCTATGGGCTTTAGATTAAGTTTACAGCAATTTCCTTTAAGTGGACGACCTAAGCAGTATTTTAATTACAAAAGAAAAAAGAATGTACTGGGGCCAAAGTGGAGAAAGTTTAGTGCTGCTGGCAGCATAATGTTAGTGGACTGAAAACAGGATGGGCCCAAAATAATCAGAAAGTATCTGGTAACACAAAGCACAGACCATTTGCCTGTCCTGAATGTGCCTCAGTGCATTATTGCCATGTGAAAACCTCCAGCCTTCATCTTTTTGATTGAAGGTTTTCATGCTGCAGTTTGGCCGAAGCTCAGGTGATAAAGCAGGCTGGTCATTAATCGCTGGGATGGTGGTTTGACTGCTGGATCATCAGACCAGTATCCTCAGGAGAGACGTGAACAGTGGAAGAATCTGCACCTCGCGATTTACAACTAATGCCAATGTTGAGTGCAGCGCAGGAGGAAATGTGATCTATATGTAGCCGATATAATATAAAGCAATAGTTGAAAAGAAATGTTGGCATTGTCCAATAAACAACGTTGTCACTGAATGTAATATTTTGCAGAATTATCCAATATCGCTTTGGGATTCTTGCTCAGTTCAGTTTGTAGAATGCTATATTGCCAAATTGCTCTCAATGTGTGTGGATAACAATGGAAATATTAGCAATAATAGCAAAGAAATTTCATGCACCGAGAGCTTCACATAAAAAAGACTAATAGAACTGTACATGTGTGCCGCCACTGTTTTTCTCTTAAACACCCAAAATAAGTTTCTCCTATGGGAAGCAATAAAGACTAATCAATCTAAATAATCTAAAACAAGGAGAAACTAAATGGAAAATAGGATGGACAGTAAAACCCTCTTGATAATAATACTGTATGTCAGTGCATAAGTGTTGAGTTTCAGGCCTGCATGAGGGAAGTCGGAGCTAATTAAAAGCTAAAGTGAAGAGACACATTTTCAGCTTTCTTTTGAAAAATATATAGCAAGCTGGCTTCACCAATATTTAAAGTTAGTGCGTCCAATAGCTTTGGTGTGTAACTGACAAAGGCTGTGTCCCTGATTTTCTTTCTCCAATAAAGCAGCAGCAGATGATGGCAGTGTTCTTGAAGGCCAATAGTGAACAAGGGAGTTAGTGGTGCAGCTTGTTCCTTACATACTAAGGGATTTGTATATAAGGAGCAATTATATAAATGAATGTAATCTAATGTAATCTGTGTTGTTATTCGTAACAGTGGCAGCTTCTGAAGAGCTGTCATTTCGAGATACAAGGTCTCCACTCAAATAAATAAAAACCCAGTTGTAAAAAGTCAATAGATTAACTGTAAACTATTATCAGATTTATATTAATATCTCCTCTCCGATATTGATTTTGCACATATTAACTCCTGTGAACTTGGTTGTCAGCCGCCGCTCCACCCACGCAGCACGGAAACAACGGCAAGTCTCCAGTGATCCTCTGGCACTGAGTGTGTTTCAGGCTACAGTGGCAGGATATTGCCTTGGGTTTTTTTTTTTTTTTTTCCGAGAGTCGTAGAGTCAGAGTTGCAAGAAACAGAAGCAGCATTGCATGTGCTGATCAAATTTGTCCAAATCCCCTCGGTTCTGCTGAAGTCTCCTTTCTCTACAGGGGAAACGGAGGCAGCAAGGAAACCAGGGAAGCTTTGGAGGCATTATCACAAAGCAATAATCTTATGGTGGGAATATTCGCAGCGTGGTGTGAACTGAATTAGCTGATAGCGAACACATACTTCATAGAACAGCAGTTTGTGTAGCGTCTTCAGAAGGGAGCTGAATTTACATTTAAGAGAAAATAGATGCAGCTTCTGGTTTATATTTATCCAACACACACTATTTAAATTTGAGATATGAAGCTCACACACGCTCAGATCACGACTGTCTGTGTAAAAGGGTAAACAGTATTTTCTGGATGGATTAAGTCATTTCACAGTTCCTACTGCTGAAATTCAGTTTGTGATGTGAACGTTTATTAATCTGTTATCAATAAATAATTATTTCCTTGGAGACACAAGATGAAATCTGAACATGTGCAGCACAGTCATGATCACTGAGAGCTTGTTTTGGTTCATCACAACCAGCTTTTTTCAGCCTGAATTTGAGTTTTGGACAGATTTGTGTTACTCTCCAGTCCTCAGATTAATATTTGATTCACTGCTCCAGGCTGTGTAGACACTGTCTCCCATAATATTGCACAATAGATTGTACAACCTTACACAGATGTGTGACAGCTGGTGGCGTCATCCTGTTTAGTGTCTCCAATGCAGCAGATGCCCTTTTCAATCTAATTTAAGAGAAGCAAAGTTCACAGCTCCCTGCTGAGGTTCAGTTTACTCAGACAAAATTGAATATTTCCTCACAGCCACTATTAAATCTCCGGGGTTAGTGATAGTGATGGATGCATGTGTTGGTGTTGTACTAAAGTCTGCAAGCCACAAAATGAAGTTATTCACTAAATAAATAGTGGGAGTGACGATATTGCCTTATTACTTTCCTGTAATAAGAGGATGTCTGGAAATCTCAATTAAAGTAATATTGACTGGAAAGCAAAACGATAAGTCAGTTTTGCATCAAGCTTTCAAGTTCTGGGTCTGTTTGATATTGTAATGTATTCAGCTGACATGAAAGAGAGCTGCAAAAATAAATAAGTATTATCATTAAAAAATTACAAATAACTAGTTTTAAGATGCAAATTAGGGCTTATTACCTCGTTCTGCTTTTTTCTTCTTTTTTTTTTTAATCAGTCATTTTTGAGAGGGCCAGATTACAAATGCACAATTAAATGAAAAAGAATCTTTTTTTAAATTTGAATTTCTAATCAATCAATATTTTTTTCAGCACTTCATATGAGTCGGCACCCACACCTATGGGCAAACTTACAGAAGTCTTACAGCTCCTTAAGTCGGTCTCTAGGCAGAGGTTTGAACTACATGCTAACGTCAACATGCTAACATGCTCACAATAACAATGCAAACATACCGACGTTAAGCTGGAATGATGTTTACTGTGTTCACCATCAGTTTGGCATCATAGCATCCTGTGCACACTCTGAAGGTCGTACAGGTCAAAAACGTTATCATGCATTACGTGCTCTTAATGTAAGTATGGAGCATGTGGTACAAATGTAATGCAGAACATAAATAAGTAAACGAGGATGAGAGTGTTTGCATGGGACCACATGAGTCTGCAGATGAACTGTATCTGTAACTAACCCTCTGCTAATGCTGCAGCTGAAGCCGCAGCTCGGAGCCCGAGGCAGCCTGCTTTATTTAAAACAAAAGAAGCCAAAGATAATAGTGGCCTCAGTAATTAAACGACTTCAGCTTGACGTATCGGAAAATGCTCAGCTTTTATACCACCAGGCTCTGCTCGCTCTCTAATCCATACCGCAGGAAATGCAAATGTCGTTTCCTGTCTCGCTGCGGCAGTGGAGAATTGAGCGCTGCGGTGGAAACCTTAGCCAGGACAGCAGCAATTACATTACTCACATTAATGTAAACTGATCATGTGTAAGGAAACAAAAAATGTGGGAGGGGAGTTCAGGAGGGGAGTGGACCAAAGATTCAGAGTTCACTTCGATGAGTTTCATTTTCTCTTCTGTGAAAAGGAGCTGCTGGATCCATTTCAACAGCTTTTCTATAAGAGGCCAGGCCTGACTTCTTTATGATGCTTTATGATTCTTACTAACACCATTATATGGAAACTCTCAGGCTGTTTATAACAATATCTGCACACAGAGCCCTATACTTTTCACTGTATTCACCATTTCATTTTTCCCAAACTGTTGAGTCTATTTATCTTTAGTTTGTAACCTCTGTGTCAGGTCTATTGTCTAAAATAAAACGAAGGAGGAAAAAATGGTTTTGTTGTTGATTTAACTTTGAGACTGTCCTTATAGGAAGAGCATGAGCTATTTGTTGAAACGTTGTTGTATAATATCAGGAACATGTCTGACCTCATGTGAAAAGAACTTGTCCATCACAAGCAGGAAGTAGCCTGATGTTTTAAAACTTGGGAAAAAAACACAAACACTCTCATGGAAGAAGTTGGGTTGGATGGTTGGTTCATTGAAGTTCAGCTTTGCAAGGTTTGCTCCAGGCAGTCATTGCACTGGCAAATAGTAATAGTCACAGTCTGACACTTAATCTCCTATAAACCACAGCTTGTCAATTTTACACTTCAGAGAAGTGATATAGAAAAATGTCCGGAAATGTCAGAGTGCTCCTTTAATCAAGTAGTTTCAGTTGCCGGAACCTAATCAGACCTGAACTCTGGGTGGCAAATCAGCGAAAGGTCATAGATGATGACACATTCTGTTGTGTAGGTTATATAAACACCTATTGGACATTTTCCTACACATCCATGAATTTGCTCCAACAATCAGCCACATGATATGCTGTTCCTCTAAACATGTAAGAAAAAATATTTCAAACTAACCAGTGCATCATTATTTCTGCCAATGTGAAATTCCCCAGTTCAGACTGGAAATGTTGGTATTTCCACGGCTCAGAGGCGTCGTGATCGTTCATCTATTAATCAGCCACCTGCTGAGCTCGACTGCTGCCAGATGCACGCACGAGGCCGTGTTTGCATGCTGGGTTTAAAAAACAATTCAGAAAGAGTTGGATAAATAAAAATCATTGGGACAGAGGTAATCCAAAAGTATTCTCTTCCCTCCGAGACAAGGCAGGAAATGCAGAGTGCTTTAATGATGAAGATAGCTTTAAAAAGATTACACACAATTTTTTCATTAAAAATATAAGATACTCACATAATTTTTTCGCAGCATCTTGCACCAAACTGTGTGTTCAGTATATTAAAACCATGATCATGGTCAGAATCAACACCAGTAATTTCAACACACTTCACATTTTGCCTCATTGATTCGGCTCAAAAAGCAGCAACGAGAGTTCAGTAATAGGCTCATTATTTGTGTCACTGACACTGTGAAAGTAGCACATATTTAAAACAGCAGTTAGAACAGTATTTTTGTCCTGCAGAGATATTAACTGCTGAGCTTCCAGCTATTCATCGACCAGAAACTTTCCTCATGAATTACACATTAAACATCTGCCATTCAAAAGACCTTCGCTTTTCTTTTTTTCCTTTTTTTTTTTAGGAAGCTATTATGTAAATTTATTTCAAACATTTTTGACCCGTTTATCATTCAGTGTAAGTGAAACTGCTTTGATTGGTCAAATATTGGTTCACACTGCGATCTGTTGTTTACCGTCAGACTCCGCTGAGCCACTTTGGAGCCCGGCGCTGTTTTTTCACAGATAATGAGGCCTGTGATTACCATCTTAATAGGCATTAATAAGAAATGAGTGATGGCGCAAGGCACATTTGCAAACAGTACACAGAGAATGGAGTATCAAGGAATTAAGCACACTTGGGAAGGGAGCTATAATCTCATGAAAATTCAATTAGCCCACTTTAGAAATGGATTATGCACAAGAAATAAAATTAGCAAGATAGGGTGGAAAATAAGAGCACGGAGCGTGGAATCGGATAGTAGTCGCTACTCTGACATTCACTCATAGAGTTTCACTATTGTTCTGTCACTTATATTTTCTCATTAATCACAACACAAAGTCCTGTAGTGACTCACTGCGTCGCCAATTTGCATTTGGAAACATGTCAACTTGCCTCCATTATTAACGTCTCATCAATAACTAATCAAAGAAGTCCAGTTCATTTACTGTAAACGCAACACTCACACAATATTTCGTTAAGCTGATTCAAAGTGATGTCATCTTTAGGAAGAGGATGAAAGCTTGTTGTTTGAGGATTCTAACATCTGCAGGAGCTTCATGTCTGTCGCAAATTTCATGTCAATTTCAGTCAAACAATTGTCAAGATATTTTACGAAATAGCAAAATGTCAACCTCATTGTGTCTCTACATATTAAAGTCATTAGGATGTATCCTCTGGGAAACATGAACGTCTGTACAAAATTTCATGGCAATAGTTACTGTGATATTTTCCTCTGACTCAAACTGTCTCTTAAATGTTTAAAGTGCTTTAAATATGTTCTGTTGTGTATTGATTATCTAACACAGATCCAGTTTTTAAAAACATATAACAAACTGCAGCAGGAGGAAAAGTTTGTCTGACATAAGTTGAGTCATCGACCAGATTTAAACCGGAATAAAGATACTTTTTCTGTTTGTGTGAAGCTTCTGTTCCAACCAGCTCTGTGGAGACTTTCAAAGGCCTTCTAGAGAGAATATAATTGATCAGCGTCCGACGGTGTGATCAGCGGGCTCCCTTAAAGCCTCGCCTTTGTTCTTATTCATTCAAAGGACTTTAAATTTGAAAATGATTGTCACTGTCGTCATGAAAGAGCGGAGTGGCAATGTTTTCACACGGGTGCGGATTTATTACTGATCAAGCAGAAAAATACCCAACAGAGTATTTGAAGAAAACAAAATCTTTGGTCAAAATTATAGTGAAATATCTTTAAAGTCAGTTGTTGCTGCTTTGTTGTTACTGTCCATTGATACTCGTGTTTGCAAATAAAGTTATATGTAAAATTAACCCAGACATGACTCAACATGCTGGTGGTTTATCATTTATATGGTATATTGAAAACACATAAGAGGACTCCTAATGTTTTAAATGGGCATTACGTTACAGCCTTCCACAGGTCAACATGTTCATTGGTAACAGGTGATAATATCATGATTGGGTTTTGTTTACATTTTACACAGCGTCCTGGCTTTTTTGCAATCAGGCTTGTAAATAGAGAGACAGATGTTTTATTAAGCATCTTCAGAGCCTCTTGCTGAACCAAAAAAACTGTTGACTGGATGCTCCAGATCACCGTCAGCTGAAACCTGAGACCATCTGTGGGTCGACCTTTTCGACTGACGCTCAGGAGGAGAAAAAACTTTTCCTGCAGTGAAATGAAAACAGACTTCAAAGTGAGGAGATTTGTGTGATAATGATGTGAACTGGGCACTTTACCAAATTACAGTAGAACAGCAGACACAGCAGAAACCTTTTGTTTAGAATTAAGCTGCTTCAAGGGGAAAATGGTTTGTAATATCAGAATTAGTACTGTGTGTTATGATCTTAATTACGTGAATGTACATTTTTTTAGTCTGTTAAAATGCTAATATTCTAGATTTACACTTGGATTTTGTCTCTTATCTTGTCCTTTATGTCCTGTTGTCTCTTGTTTTGTGTCTTTTCATGTCATGTTTATTTTGTATTTTCCTCTGTCGCCCTTTGTCTTGTCTTTTTTCCATTGTCGTCCTTGTGCTCTTGTGTCGTATCTCCAGTCTTTTGTCTTGTACTCAGGCTTTTGTCTCTTGTCTTGTCCTTTATCTCTCGTCGTTTGTCTAGTCTGTGCACTTTCCCGTGAACGATGGAAACTAATGCGTGTTTACTGTCCTTGACCTGCCTGTTTTCCGCGGACCAGCTCAGACTCTCCTCTGTCTCAAAAATCAATCATCGTGGTGAAATTGGCCTTTCTGTCATGTAATGTGTTACAGACTTTTAGCTTTGGACTTTCCAAAAAAAAAAAAAAAATCAATTTTCAAACAGAAATCTGACACAAAGATTGAAAGAAACCCCCTCAGGGTTTGAGGCTGTTTTCAATTTGAACATCCAGAACAATTTGTGGAAACATCTTTCAAATTGTTTAAAAAAATGCTGACTGTGAATATTGTTTTCTATTTGCACCAGAAATGGAAGACATCTGAGGGTCGGCGACCTTACAACCAAACCCTGGCTGTTAAACCTGCTCTGCCTCTCTGAAGACAGATTTATAGAATCCAGGAAGAAGCTTTAGCGACATGATTGCCGTAAAAGTGGAGTCATTTTGAGCAGCACGGAGAGGGAAGGATTTCTCAGAAAAACAATATGATTTCCAGCTCCGGTCAAAGTCGTCTCATCGAGCCAAACAGCGTATTGATGAGGGAGGATTTTTTGTCCGTGCTGAGGTATGTAGAGTCTGACAGATCAGGAAGAGGATGCTAAAATATGTATGGTTTGACCTATGGAAAGTCCTTGAATAATAGATGCGCTGTAGCTCCTATAGATTTATCTGTTTATGTCGGCTTTCTTTTCAAAGAAACATCCTCTTGAATTTGATATTATGGATGCAAGATCAAACCCATTTTAACATCCCCGACCAGCATTTATTCCTGCTCTTTAGAACACGAATTCCTCCGGGGTGAATTACCGCAGCCTTGGGTAAATCCTGAAGCCTATTAAAAGTTGTCGTGATTTTAAACACGTATAGTCTGGTAATGCTTGATAGTCAGTACTATTTAAGGTTATTTAGTTCCCAGCTGCTTTAGTATGAAATTGAAAACTGCTGTAGCCTCATGTACAGATGAGGCAAAAATGGATGTTAATGGCCAACTGCAGTCACGTAAGTCGTCATCAATCTTCCTACTATTTGGCCTGACAGCGTTTCCCCCAGCGTTAGATTAGAAGCCGCTTTTTCATTACGCAGCTCTGCAAATTGGGGGAGGTTAAAAGTGCCAGTCAAAGCCATACCAAAAAAAAGACCTTCCCCTACAGGAGGGCGACACTCTGAGAGGAAACGTTTCATCTCAGCTGAAGCCGTTTTCGAAGAAATTACACGTGTCTTTATTCATGAGCAACATGCTTGGGCTTCCCTCTTGTGTTTAAAGGAGCCGGTGGCGAGCCGTCTCCGGGAAGCTTGTTGACAGTCATTGGATTTCAGGCTTGCTGAGTCGACAGAATGAGGCAAGTCGAGCATGGTGCCGGGGAAAACATGAATCAAGGAAACGTGTGTATGTGTGAGTATGTGTGTTGAGCTGCGGCCATTTATTCAAACAAAAAGCTCAAAAAGGCACCTCTGTTTCTACAGGCTTCAACACTGTGCTGTTTTTGTCACAAAGCCCTTCAGGTTTTTTTTAAAAAGAACACTTCAACACGCTTGTTTTCTGTCTTTCTAAAAGTTGAATAAGAAGATTGATACTACTCTTTGTCTCTATGTTAAATATGTCAAACAATAAAAATCAATCATATCAAAACTTTCTGTTACAAGTCTTTATTCTAAGCTACATTAACCTGTAGCTTTTAATGGAGACACATGAAAAGTGATGTTGAGTCCTGGCAAGAATAAGTGAATTTCCCATAATGTCAAACTGATACTTTAAAGTTTAATTATTTTAAGGGCGCTTTAAAAAGTCCAAAGCACTTCTGGCTCCCTCTTTGGCTTGTGAAATAAAGACTGAAGCACGGCCACCTGCACCAGAAATGACAGATTGCAAAAGGATGGCAGTGAGCTCAGAGGTTGGCAGGCACGGCACTGCATGTTGGCAGTGAGCTCAGAGGAAAGCATTAATAAAATATCTTAAGTGAATTTCAGATCCTGTTAAAGCAACCTCTATTTTCACTTTGTCCCGCTGTTTTGGCCTCTCATCATTCAGCCACCGTTTGTTGAATAGATACTGAGCACACGGGCACATCTGGCATTTGAAACCGAGTCCCGCTTTTATCTCTCGACGACCTCGTTCACGTCCGTCCTCTCGGCGCTCCGGCCTTCACCTGCAGCCTCTCCGAGGGACGGATGATACCTGACGAGACGAGGCTTTACCTTCAGATGATCTCCAGCAGAACTCATACAAGGTGCCCACAGCGCACACAGTCGATCACACTCTGGTCAATGACGCCGCCGGCCGCACGTCCTTCCTCCGCCATCAACGGTTTATAGACCACAAACAGAGACAGAAACGGACAGACATGCAAAGAGAGAATGATAAAAACAGCCAGGGAGGGATGAGATGGAGAAAAAGCTGGAAAGAGATTTAAAAAATGGTGTCAATATTTGGAGACTTTTAAAAGCAGCCAATTCAAAAAGCAGGGAAAAATGAAGCAGGTGATAAAAGCTGGAAAACAGATGAGAACAGGTGGATGCATGGCCACGAATACAAAATAAACTGTCTGGGGGAAATGCATGTTCTGCACCCTCGATAATCACAAGTGGACCTGATATCTTTTGAGCGACATTACGGCCGAACCGCTGTATAGCTTCAAATATATAGATGACTGAGACAATCAACTGAATTGCTTAAGTTGATCGTCTAGAAAAGTTGAGAAGCAAAACTTAAGAAATGAGAGAACCCAACCTGATTATAGGTAAAATGCATAGTGTCTCCTTGTGGAGTTGAAATCAAATAATAACTCCATGCTGTTATTGCCTTCGTTCAAACACATATATATCTTCAACTGTGTTTTAAAGAAAACATTTTCTTATTTTCTGTGACTGAAAAAATTGCTACGTATGAAGAGGACCGCCCTCCTCAAGAAGAAGAACCTGTAAATTTTCTTGACTCGAAGATGCTTCCTCTTCAAATTGCAGGTCAAGTGCTCCTTCAGGAGCTGAATCCATTAATAGTAATGTATTATAGAAGAGGCACTCCAAAACACAGGCAAGCACAGCAGGTTTTGGGAAAGTCCGACACCTGCCCTCCAGGACGCTCTCAGTGAAAGCACGGAGGAAACAATAAATTATTTGGCTGTTTGTCTGTGCAAAAATTAAATTAGAGCCAATGGCAAGGTCTATATGATTAGTACATTTGGCTTCATTAAACTGTAATTAACCTGAAATTTGCCTTTGGAGATGCTCAAGTTAACAGTCATTACTGTGAAACTTTTGCCCTTCATTTCAAATTACCTTGTACTTTTATTCAAAAATGGAAAAAAGAAAAACTTTCTGCACTGACATCTGACACACATAACAAAGGAAACCCCGAATACTTCTATGCAAAAATCCTCAAGGTTTCGACTTCGACTGCTGACAAATGAAAAGAAGAACCTTTACAACGAACTCCCAGAAGTGCGTCAGTAGTTTTTAGAGCGCAACCACGGGAGGTGCTATATCACCAGAGAGGAAACACAATTACTTGAAGTGAAATACCTCCCTCACGCTGTAAAATGCAGACGGAGAAGTTTATCATGTGGGAAAAATAATATATCACGGTGTAACAACTTAGTGGGACTGTGCAATAAAAGCTATTACCTTCAGTAGATATACTGTATATGTAGTGCTGAAGGTACAGAAACAACTTGTTTCATCCCTCGAGCAATGAGCTGAAGGAGGCTGACGTGTGCAGGCTTATTGATCTGACAGGAGCAGCATGTTCCCGGTCAACCCAACACCCGTCTCTTCATACATATTCAGGATGCAGTCGGCTCCATGTACACACACACACAATTGACTTTATTCCCATCATGACCATTCGGAGCTTTGAGAGTTCTTCGATGTGGAAAACTCTCGGCAGCACATAAAGCTTTCAGACTTTTACTGGCTGTCATCTGTTTTGTAGTCATTTAAATGAAAGTTCATTTGGGAATATAAACCACTAAAGCACAATATCCAAAGCTGGAAGAGGGCGGCTGCTCATGTCCCCAGACTGCCCACCCCCCCAAAACCCCTTGGTTTGTGGTAATTTGATGATTCATTACAATGAACTGAAAAGGACATTAAGGTTACTCCTGCATTTGTAATCTATCTTGAGGTCCGGTCTTTAGAGGGGCCCTTTGTCAAAACTCACAATAAATACATTTAACACTTCTTGCATATTCTATAGAAGACCACATTTAGTCAACTTCTAACAAACTAAACTGAGAAACGCAGGGAGCTCCAGCTGGTACATGTCTAAAATCTTACTGTTAGAGTGTTTATACAGATACACCTGAGGCTGGGAGGATGTTATTAGCTTTGCAGGTATTTGGTCCTGAAGACGAAAGGTCAGGGGTCAAAACTTTTTCCAAATCATTATCTGGGGACCATGAATTTCTGTACCAAATTTCATAGCTGTCCCTCCAATAATTGTCAAGATATTTACATCTAAAAAAAGGTAACCTCATGGTGACAATAAAGGAAAAAGGCATCACAAAAAATCAGTGAGAGTCACTGTGTGGTAACCTGGAATTGACCTTCACGTCCATCTGACAGTTGTTGATATTTCAGTCTGGATCAAAGTGGTTGACTGAGCAAGCAACAGATTCACATTGCCATCCCTAGTGTCACAGCTCTAACATGGCTAAATATAGTCCATTATCAAGAAAATGGGGCGGGTGTTGAAGGGTTAATCTCTGGGTACCATGGGAAAATGCCAACATGAGGAACCTCTTCACAGGAAAACATGAAAAACCAAATGGTGGAATGGAAAAGCATCAAACTGGATCAAATATAAAACCAGTGGTTCCCATTCAGTATTGATGTCATATATTAAAATATAATTTTTAAAATACTATTATCCTTCCACATATCACTGTTACCGAGCGACTGTACTCTTGGTAAATTGCGAGCATATGTGTGAATGCCCTCCACTGAAAGGACACGTTTGATGGAGGATTGCGAGAACAAAGTTGGACGGACTCTTTGAACGTGCTTTTAAATATTTCACATAGCACTGATCAGATTAAGAATGAGAGCCAATGTAGGTCATATAGATCTCAGGTTGTAACCTCACACCAAATCAAAGTAACATGAGACAGACTTTGAACTTCACACAGAGCCGTCCGGACGACCTTGGGATCACATCTGAAATGGTCCATTGTTATTGAACATGCGACAGAGATAGCACAGACAACGGCTGTTTGTAGTCGAATCAATGGCGGGCCTTTACCGGTTTCTCCTTTCCTTGCCACGGGGCGTGATGTTTCGTTACGGCAGATTAAAAAGGTAGAGCAGACGGCAGCGTTTGGCAAATCTCAAAAGGGATTTGCGGCTACAAATAAAAGACGTGTGAGGAAAAAAGGGGGAAAGAGAAGGTGAATGTGCACTTTGCAGAGCCGGGAACCGAAGGGGAACCAGTCTGAGATGAAGTGTTTACGGTCTCACAGGAAAGGTCCTGCAGGCAGCGGCTGTTTGTCTGCTCTGCCCTTGATGCACGAACAACAGGACGATGTAAATGAGTCATGGCACAACAACTTCCAGGTTTTCCTTGAGCATCATGACCGACCTCTTCAGCTTCAGCTGCTCAGAGCCGAACAGAGGAGGCTCATATAGAAATGAATGCATCCATTTTCAGGTTATACTAATTTATGTCACTCCTGTTTATTTTTGATTTGGCCAGCCTCCATGGAAGAATACTAGTTCTTAGTTGTAGGCCAAGGTCTGATTCAGGGACTTACTTTTGCTTAATATGCATCTTGTAGTTTTCAGCCCACACTATATCTCTCACTTGGGATGAAGGCTCACTTTTAATAGCGTATGAAGGAGTCTCTGCACATCTGCCCAGGCAAATTGATCATTTGCTAAACCCCTCCTTCTGACAGCGACTGTCCGATCGGAGCTAAATAACCGTAACAAGATCTGTTTGGATTTGCAGGCACATCAAAGCGGCGTACATGAGGTTGTATTAACAGCAACACTCAGCATCTAAGGAGTTTGGAGGGTCTTTTTTTTTAATGTCAACACAAAAGTGTGAGTAATGGAAAACTGATTTGATGTCAGCTTTAATGTATGTAACCATAGCTTCCATAACCAGGCAGCGAGCTCACATCTGGTCGTGCTGCACATCTGCTTTGTGGGAGTCAAGATTTTTTCTGTAACTTACTTTACATATTCAATTCCTTTTCCTACTTTCTACCTGAGTTCATGTTAATTCTTTTCTGAAGTTAAGACTAATCATGAAGACAAATGGTTTTATTATTGTAAATATGAAATTATATTGCTGGACAAATAATTAAAGTACTTCCACGTTATAATTCTGATTTATGTTATATCTCCAGAAACTAATTTTCCCAACCAATGTGATTGGATGGCTCAGTTTCAAGATACAGTTGTACCTAAAGCTGAACATTTTTCAATCTTGGCGACCACAAAAAAAAAGTGCAGCCAAGAATAAACACTTAGCGCCTCTTTGCTGCTGGTGTTTGTAGCATGGTGTGAATTCAGAAAACACTCTGGTCTCAGGATGAAATGATTTTGTGAACATAACCCCTAAAGAGACAGGATTCAGACTAATGAGCTCTGGAGTACGTGGTTATACAGTAATTGGAATATCTGTTGCACATTACAAAAAAACTCTAACACAAGCTCCAGACCTCATGAGTGCAGGTCCTTTCTTTTAATTGTGTTAGAAGCTCAGTGGTCAACAGATAGAGGACAGAGTGCACTCATTAAACCTTCTTCTGATTTATTATAAAAACAGGTTGTTACATTGGCTAAGAGAATTACGATAATTAACCATCTAAGAAAGTGTTGAGATGCAAACGACTGCTCAGCAACATGACAAACAAATGTTTTTGTTATTCACACCATCTTCGTGAGCAGATGTCTAAAATACATAGTGTGGTTTTTAGTACTTGAGGACATAGTCAAAGACAGATAATGAGTTGCTAATGAACCCTATGACAGCAAAACAACAAATGCGATGTGCCATAATCAACCGGTGATGAGACAATTACTTCCTCTTAATGAACAGCTCCTTGACCTAATTTACTGTCCTGGGAAAAAAAACCATCACACACATTTCCACAGCACTGTTTTCATATCAGATCAGAAGTTGTGTTGTTTCATGTTGTGCAACTGATGAGCTCCTTATCGCACAGCACATGTGTCTCTATCTTAGCATCTCTTATCCACAGTATCAAATCTGAACGGATTGCGTAACGAGCACGACAGCCCAAAGGTAAAAGCTTGCGAGACAGAGTGAGAGGGAGGACTGGAGTAAGGGCCAGCACTGGACTCGGCAATCTGCTGACCTTGGTTTTCTTGTAAAGACAAGCTGAAACACGAACAGACATTAATGGATAGTCTCGTGGATCTCTCTGTCTATTTCACTCTCGCTTACTCTCCTTTTCCCGGCCTTGGCTTGAAAAAGACATTTCCACTCCTGACACAGAAAAAGAGCCCGAGTCATAGCTTTAATGAGGCCCCTGAAGGTTTTAAGTCAGGGGCCTGAGGGGGTCCACTTGTGGTCCATCTGGAGCACTAGACCCCTCTGTATATGAAGCACAAAGGACCCAGACTGTGTGTACAACGTTGGTAGATACTTGCAGAGATGCAAGTGGTAGAAAGCAAGTTTCAAAAAAAAAAAAAAAAAAGTTCAGCTTCTTTTTAAAAATCTGTTTATGCATCTGTGGATTTAAAGTCATACTTTGACATTTGGGGAAATATGCTTATCAACTTTCCTGCCAAGAGCTAGATGGGCCGATCAATACCGCTCTCATCCGTCCGTTAAACACAACAAGTCATGCAAATTAAATGACAAAATAAATCATTGGTTTTCCAGAATGAAAGATGTAAGCGTTTTCTGATCCGATGCCTCCGAAGACCATTTTCAAAATACAAACTTTTAATAATGTGGCACCACTGTGGTTAAGGTTTGTGCCAGATTTGAAACAAGATTTTGGACTCCTATCACTACTTTATTAAGGTTAGAAAACAACCATCAATCATGATGTAAAGAAACCTAGACTGTCTGTCATCTGCAGAACAGTCTCAGCAGGACTGTATTTTGTTTCCACTTCAGATTTTGCATGAATCAAACCAACAAGATGCCATATTTAATTAGTGAGCTTTAGAGGAGCTGGTTGATGGATTTATTTTACACTGGACAAAACCTATTGAGCTGTTTCCAAATGTTTTTATAGTCTTAAAGCTAAGTTGCTTTTGCCTTCCTATTGACAGACATGAGGGTTGGTTCAAAGAATATTTCCAAAAAAAAAAAAAATTCTTTAACTGGAAAAGCCAACTGTTGTTCTCATAAAAGCATGGAAAAAATATAAAAAATTGCCTGATGCAGAAACATTTTGTTGAGCTTTAGCATTAAAGTCACTCAGTAATGTCTTCTTTTAAAAGACAGAAAAACACAACTGTCATCTGCATAGAAAGTCGCCATTCGAGCAAGTCCTTTGTCGTGCAGAGTGAATACGCTCATCTGCTCTAGATGGTGACATCCAGATCTTTTCTAAAGGCAGAGACGAGACGTATCTTCACATCACTGTCTCTGCACAACATCCTGCTAATGTTGCCAGAGCTCCGGGGAACAAAAGATCACGGCTGCCTATACAATATGCTGTATATCTCACTTAATGACAGCTCTCAGTTCGACACCCAGGAAACGACAGTAATGTACCAAGAATTAATGAAATGAAACACTTTAATCAGCTTGAGGCCGTGGAGAAATTGCTCTTAATCAATAGAGTACCGGTTAATTATATATTCATGACTGTATTCAGCATTGATTAAAAGTTTCTCACAGTCTGTCAGGTGTGGATTTCATCAGGGCGACACTTGCCTTCGATGGCGCCCTTTTCCAGAAATGCCATTAGTTATAATTATGAATCCGACTGTTAACATATTGATTCTCTTCTTAATTAGAAATGTTATAAACCCCATAAAAAACTCAGCTCTCCATTATTTCTGGTGCAGATACGGCTGATTGAACAGAGTCTATGTGCCTCTGTGTGATTTTCATGATGGCGCTCGAGTTCGCAATCAGAGGAGGCAGCGGCGGGAATGAAACACTTGCATCATCAGGAGAAAGGACTTTTTGTCTGTCACTTCATTCTGTCTTCTTTGGTAAAACAATGAGCACACAGATCTTAAAAATATGAATATTTCAGTGCCTTTACAAAAAGTAACAGTCGGTTCAGGAGTAAAGTAAGACGAAGCAAATGTTTTTTTCTAAGTCAAGCTTACATAACTCCAGCCTTACTCAAGAGTTTCAATGAAAACTTGCACATTAACTCCCCCTCTCCTCTCCTGACGCTCTCCATCTGTCTGTCGCTCTTCTCCCTGCATTAGAAAGCGAGATGTCTGCCGCTAACTGACATGGTAAGCATGTCAAATTGACGGGTTATTTTTATCCCGAAAGCAAAGCACATTGGAGGGGACAGTCTATAAAAGCCTCGCCTGAAGGTAGGGCTTTCAAGGGACAGATAATGCGACTGTTTCCTATAGGAGAGATTTAAGCAAGCTTCTTTATTTGTTCGAGCTTTGTTGTGTCAGACATGAACTTGGACTCAAGGTTGGCTTAGAAGTCAACACACAACTGCAGAGCTGCCCGCGGTTCGTTATTGAAAAGTCTATAGAGCCGCTCTTCCAAGACACGGGTTCAGACATGTGCACGCTTTCAAGCTTTTTTATTGATTTCTCCTTTTCAAAACATGCACTTCTTCTTTGATACACTTATATAAAAAAATAAATCTTTGAATCAGAAACTTTGTCCATTTTCAGTTTTTGAATAGGAGGTTGTTTTCCAGTTTTGTTCTGCTCACACTTCAAATCATTGGACACTTCATTGGAAACAAAATTCAAAATGGAGATCTTTAAAGCTTGTATTTACGTGATTACATAATAAATGGGTTAATTTTTCTATGCCTCCAGGTACAAAATGTGTCCTCACTAATACGAAATACAAAAATAAATTACCCGTACACTCTTCTAGATTTACTGCTGCCGTGACTCTGAAGTTTGGAGTCACCTTGAGACATTTGCTTGTGGGGCATTTTACTCACAATGGCTGGTTTTGCAGGGAAACTGTCAACTCCCTGTCTACGATGTCCCTCATGTGACCTTCTGTTTTTGCTAAGAGAGCATATTGGCTGTCCGAAGGAGCAGGTCAAATATTCATAAGCCTTGGTCGCAGGGCTGAGACGGGGGGCAGTGACAGGGGGAGGCTCCCTTTCATCTAGGTGGGCGTGTCCATAATGGGGGAGGAGTACAAACGTCATATTAAATGTTCCGACAACTGAAAAACTTTATTCAATTTTGTAAAATACAAAAAACAAAAAGCAACAAATGCAACTGCAACTAATGATTATTTTCATTGTAGATTCATCTCTTAATTATTTTCTTGATTAATTGACTGTAAACACGGGGAGAAATGTCCTTATGGCTAACAAGAGCCCAAAGGGACACATTAATAAAAATGACTGCGAGCGAAAAAACAACTCGCAAATCCTCACATTTGAAAGTGTGAGATGTTATGCCAATTATTCTCCTACTCACCTGAGGCTGCTTTTTTTTAATGTTTCATTAACATTCAAAGCCAAATCAATACCACAATTACCGTTCCCAGAATTTGAGGAAAAGTTACAGCCACTGGACATTTAAACTGATGAAGTTTAACCACTTTCTCTGCGGCTCCTCAGCCAAATAAATTATCTTGGCTCTGTGGAACCCCACTGCTTCTGTTTACAGAGCAGCATTCAGACTGTAGTGTGCCGGCAGAGCATATCCCCACTGTGCTGAAATGGCTGTGTCGGCGGACGCTACCATCCCACAGATCTGCGAGGCTGATTAATGCACAAACATGCGGTCAGGCTGCATTTGTACACGCGATTGATGCCGATTTAATATCTGCATTTCAAATGTCTCTTCATCACCCTGCCAGCATTTTAAGGCACATCTCCTCCCCAGGACGGCTGACAGCCAGCACTAAGGACGATGTAATTTCCCTCCGTCTCCAACTTAAGTTGAAACGAGCCTGCTTGTCAAAAAACCAGACAATTTCAAAAAAAATGTGTAAAGAAAAAAAGTGTTTTGACTGCTCCTAAATGTCAAAGTGAACGACTAGAGTTTTATACATTTTTGCAGACACAGCATTGAATAAAACAGAAAACAAAGTGATGAAAAGAGAGTTGACAAGAGTAAAGGCAAAACTAATCTGGGCCCTAGTTATAGGCTGCATCTTAATTCAAGTTGTGTTTGGAGAATGTGGTATGTTCAACCAGGAAATGGCTAAATAAACAAGCAAAATTCATTCATGTTTTGAGAGCAGTGTCTTTAAATATTGCCAGATTTTCACTTTGGAAGAAACGAAAAATTTCCCAAATGCAAAATATCAAACAGAGGAGGTTGTCTGAAATGCATTTGTGTAGAAGCTGTCAGCATTTAGGAAAAAAAGGCAAAGAAATGTGTTTGGTAAAGGCAGGAAAACAGGTCAAGACAGAGCTCAACATCAAGCTGGAAAACTGGCTGATATTTCTACACCTGAGCTTAATGAGCAGCAGGTGTGGCCTGATGAGTTAATGTTGGACAGGTGTGCAGGAGGGAGGAGGAGGGTCAGGTGAGTGACAGGAGCGGGAAACTCAGGAGGGACGACTGGTGGACAGATGAGGAACTGCAGGGTCCACAAAGAGTCTGATGGCAGAAATGTACTTTAATGGTGAGGCCAAAAGAAGGAGGACAGGAAGTACACAAAGTCAACTTAACAGTGTCATTAATCTCTGTCACTCCTCTTACTCTCACAGCCAAACAACGTAATTTGTAGTAATAGTCTCCTGCTTGTATTATTACCTCCGCCAAGGAGGTTATGTTTTTGCCAGCATTGGTTTGTTTGTTTGTTTGCAACATAGCTCAAAAAGTTATGGACAAATTTTGATGACATTTTCAGGAAATGTCCTTTCTGGGACAAGGAATAAATTATTAAATTTTGGAGGTGATCCGGAAAACCGCCATTATGGAAATGTCGATTTTCGGGTATAACTATTAAACTAATAATGATATCGATGTGATTCCAATTGCTAAGGGTATGTTTTTATGGTCCAGGAATCCATTGAAATAGATCAATCAAAGGTAGGACTAATATTTTCGGGTGTAAGTCACAATAAGCTGGGGGAACTGTGCTGCTTATTGGCGGAGGTCTGCGCTCTCCGAGTGCTTTTCTAGTTTCACTGTGCAGCTATAAAACAAGAATGTAAACAAGCTGTATATCATGAATGAGAGATCTGTGGATATTGGAGAGTTGGGGTTTGGGTCATATGTTCCATGAAAATGGATGAACGCAGACACTTCAAGCTTTGAAGTGCGTCACCTGAAAAATCTTAACACAAGTGCGAGCAGCAGGTTGAGCACATAGAGGAAGCTGCTCCCTTCTGTTTGGGTTCATTAGCACTCAAAAAAAAAAAAAGACGACAAGTACAGTGAAGCAGGAGCTGATGAGGGGGCGACCATCATCATCATCATCATCATCATCAGTCAGATGCTTCTAATGTTGACTTTCAGGATTCTCAGATTATGGCCTTTTTTATATCGTCATGCTCAATGATTTAGTAAATGCAACTTTGAATGGTTTGTGCATCAGGGAATTTATAGATCTTAGAATTTGCATTAACAGTATTTTCTTGAAGATATTATGTCATTTCACTTTTTTATTTGTTGACCTAAACTTTAAGGAGCAGCACCAAAGACACAGTTTATCCGGTGGAGAATAAAGATTTTCTTCACTGGCGATGAATCACTCGACCGTCGGCAGCAGTCTGAGAGGTTTGCTCACAGAAGCGGCAAAAGGCTGCGTGACATGCAGCGACTCTCGGCTCAGACTCGCCTCATTAAAACCACAGATTAGAGATAACTGACACATCTCTGGAAGTGCTAGTTCAGTTCCGAGCGAGTGGCCGCTCGTCCAAGTTTTATTTCCAGTACTTGGAGCCAAAGTTTCTCCTTTTGAGCCACATTTTCATCGTAGCTTCATTCATCACATCTCCCGCTGGGTGTGTTTCGCCTGATTTGAATGTCGTCCTCTGATTACTGCTGTTGTGTTCTCACAGGGACAGAGTGCCAATCCTCCAGCTTCCTCACTGTCACTGGAAGGATTCCTCATGGTGCCTTGGCTTGACTAACTTTCACTGTTTCTTACACTTATTGCAGAAAACACTGTTTGATCTTTTACCTTCCAATTAAACACAAGTGTGGGAGCAAAATTGCAACAGCTTGTCTTGAAGATGTGCAACCGCAGTAGCTTTGAATTCCTCTTATCAGCTGGTATAAAAGACATAAACATGTTTATTTGCGACGTGAATTTAAACAGTGTGGATCTCTTTTGCCCTCCTGCTGAGGCTTTTATTTTGGACTTTATTTGTCTCACACACTTTCATACGTTTATAGAAGCTGTTTGTTGCACATTTTGGATTTTGTTAATATTCTTAAAAGGGACAAATACACAACACTGATTCCAAAAAAGTTAGGTGTTTTTTTTAATTTAAAAGTTGGTTCCTGAGTCCATGTATTAATCTCCTTTATACAACCATTTGTTCACAAAGTGTTGAACCTCTCTCCATCCTCACTTATGAACGACTGAGTCTTTCCAGGATGAACCTTTCATACCCAATCATGATCCTATCATCTGTTACCAATGAACCTGTTTACCTGTGGACTGATCCAAACAGGTGTTTCTGGATCAGTCCACAACTTTCACAGTCTTTCGTTTGAAACATGTTGCTGCCATCAGATTCAGCATGAGCGGATATTTTAAAAAACTGATGAAGTTGATGAGGTCAAACATTAAATATATTGAGTATGTGTCAAAAAGAATCAGCTAATTGAGACATTCTGTTTTATTTATGCTTCAGGCAGCATCTCAGCAAATCCATCAGCTTGGAATAAGGGATGTATTTGTTATTTAATAGTGAACAACTCTTGAAAAGCAAAATCTGTCTGTCTTCTTGTGTTTCATAAACCACTTAAAAACCAAGTAGACTATAAGAAAATGCATTCTCACAAACTGTTTTTCTTAGATCAAGAAAAACATTTTGGATTTGTATTGTTTTCTGAGTAGATTGACATAGTTTGAATAATGATTTTACATGTTCCCAAAGGAGCGGGTCTTAATGTTCATGTATTATCGACTGTATAGACAGAGCTCTCATGACATGTGCATTTTTAAAATGGTTGATCATTTTGTCTCATATAGCTTGATTTCCTGTGGATGCAGCAGACACATACTATCACATCAGGTTGTTAAAAGAACATATGTAATGATTCAAAGAAGCTACAACATTATGTCTAGTTCTTCTCTGGGCCTGCTGATCTTTCAGTTTTGTTCCTCCTGTCTCGGTGATGAACATCCTCCCTTCACCAGATGCAAGCAGGACAAATAGGAATTGAATAAGACTTCCCCCGGGACCTCGCAACACTCCTCTTGTCTATTAATGTGTTGTGTTTTTCTTCCTCTCCCGTCTGCCTCTCTGTAGTTCTCCTCTTTACACCACATTGTCTGGGATGTGGATGTACAGAAAGGTTGAAGGAACAGTCAGCTCCGTGAGTACACTGTTACTCATAATAAAAAAAAAATGATATAACAAGAGTGTCGACTGATGTTCGAGCTCAGCTGTGTATTTATGTCTTCACCCTCCTCGACTGTGAAAAAATCTGTTACAGGCTCAGGATGAAGCAGCAGTACGTTTAAATACAGGAGTTACCTCTGCAACATATTTATGACAGTAACATTGTTCATATCAGCCTATATAAACTGCAGTTACTGGTTGACCTAATATATACCTATATAGACCTAATAGTGTTATATGCATATCTCATATAACGTCCACACTACCCGACTGACTCTCTACAAACTGACAGATTCAACTCTGCTAACTTATTGCCTGCTGACTATATTCTTCACTGTGTCTCAGATACATAAAACACTGTTAGTAGGTCACAGACAGCGCTATAATGTAACACTACATTAACTGCCGGAGTTGGTGTATAGAGACATGAAGGTGAGATTAAAGCTCTATCAGAAGTTTTGAAACTGAGTTTTATATCTTTTGTTTGCAGATGAGGACAAAATTGTTTTTTACAAATTCACGTCTAGTTCAAGGTTGCTTATCTCTTCTTGGAATTTTTACGGCAGGAAGAAATATCCTGTAGCAAAATCATGAACCTGAATCTGAAAAAAATGAAATATTGGCTAAAATTAAAACTGTCGAAAACAAAACAAAAGAGTGAAATGTCACTTTAAACCAACTACAGTTTTCCCAGAATACATCTGAATTTTAAATTCTTGTCAAAACTGAACTCAGTGTGCACTCAGCACTTTCATACTAGAGCAGACACACATGCAGTGTCAGTCTCTGAAAGTGTTCCAGCTAAAACACAGTAAAACTACAACGCAGTGAAAAAGATCTCGTCCCAAAACTCTGCGATAAATGAGCAAATCCAGATTCACTGTGACACATGTTAACAAGCTCCGATTGTCGCTGAGCTCAAACCTTAAAGCCGAACACATGTGATCACACATTTAACGACCCCATGAATTTTAAAGGCCTCTAATAGCTGCAGGACAATAAGCCCATAAGCACGACTTTAAATTCCCAATTTGCCCAAAAGTAAAGATCCTGCTGATTCAGTGACTCCCTTCAATCAAGTGTTGATTGAGAGGTTTGCCTCATTGATCTGATGGTTCCCAGAGGACCCTTTTGTTTCTGCTGATGCCGAGGAGAGAACACGTTATTAGCCATTCGGTTGGGTTTCAAATAAACTGTTTATGCAGGCGAGACCAGCGTTTACAGCTTTTATATTAAAAATTGGTGGAGACGGGACGAGGCTGATTACAGTGTCAGCGTGTACTTCAAACTTTATTGAGGCAGAACGGGAACAGAAAGTTCAGACACTGACTTCTGTGACATGTTTAGAAAATTGATATCAAATAAAAAAAGATTTACAGACACACACAGACACTCAAACCTGACACACACAGAAATGAGCGCTGCTTTGCCTGAGCTCACATTCCCTGTGTTTTACTGCCCTCCTTTGCCTCACAGGTTCACACAGACAGTAATTCACACACAATATACGGCCTCTATATCTATGATAATAAGCTTCGGAGATGGGCATAAAAACAACTTTTGATCCTTATCAGACATCACTATTATCATTCTTTATGACCAGCACTACCTCCTGAGACTGTCAATAACAAAAGAGCATATCAATATATCATCTATACAATACACTGTGCGATATTTATTAAGACCAGACGATATGACTGCACATGCTTTTTATTAAGTTCTCTTCTTACTACACATATCACAGTTGCATGCTGACATTTCGTGTATTGTTTTGTGTATGTTGTATATATCAAAGTTACACCTTCTGTCTATACTGGTCTGTGATTCATTCTGCACACAAGATTTTTTTATAACTTTTGCTGTTATTTGTATGTTATTGGATGCTAAAATGAATTTCATTGCACTGCTACTTACTGTATGCAATGACAATAAAGTTTAACCGAATCAAATCTGTTGTAAGTGATGAATGTATTTTGAGATTGAGAATTCATGTAGTTGGATATATTGCAGTTTAGCGTATTTAAACATTTCTCTTAATTATCGTTGTTTGTAAGTAAGTCAGAATGTGCAGATTTGTTTTGTGTATTGCACAAGTGACAAATTGTTGGAAATATCAGGAATACGCATAAGTCACTTACAGCTGTTAAGACTGGGGTCAGTAATGAGGTCACATGACCATTATAATACATTTCTTTAAATAAAAATAAACCTACGTAAATACACACAAAAAATCTTAAAGTGTGGAGAAAGAATCAAACTCACCAGACATCTCTGTGCTGTTCATCATCTCTGTTTGAGGCAGGCGTCTTGAGGCTGGTTGAGTGGCATTGTGGGTAATGCAGGTGTCAGGTTTGGACAAGGAAGAAGTTCAAGTTCTGCTGCATCTATCTAGAGTTCCTTTTTTTCTTTAACTGTCAATAGCAAGTATGACCATGTTTTCAGAAGTGCAAGGCTAAATTGCTGGAGTGCTCTTCACTGCTTTTGTTGCAATGAGAAAATCTGTGTGAAAACTCACCTTTTGGACACTCAAATAATAAATAATCGTACATGACATGACAGGTGTTTAGATTTGTAGATAACAGGTAAAGGTTCTCTAAAATCAGATGTGTTTTTGTATGAGTGCAGACCAGCGATAATATTTTATTATTTGTAAATAAAGAATGAAATATCTCAGAGCATCAGTGAGCTGTGTGATGTAAACAGAGATATTTTGCAATCTGAGGGCTTCGGGCTGCAATATCTCAGAATTAGTAATGTGAGTTCAGCTTAAAACTGTTAAAGGTGAAGTGCTGTGAACAGAACTGACAGAGCTCTTCTCGACACCTGAAGTTACACAGTGCGCTTCTTAAAGTGCATATTGTAGACGAACAGCACGAAAGAGTTTTGTGTCGCTGGGGCCCGACGTGCACCTCTGCTCTGGGACGTTAACCTTCAAAGGACACGACGCAAACAGCTCCTTTTGGCGAGGAGTGAATCTTCAGACCGGCTGGGAAATCAAGAGCTCAACAACACGCAGCTGCTGAAGTGCCAATGTTCAGCACACATGAAAACTGGAACTACAGGTCGTCTGTGCTCTTAAACTTTAAGATAAATGAATTGCATGAGAGAAAAAAAATACATCAGATCCTTCAAATCTGTGAACTCTGGCTGCCTTTCAGACACTTTCCTTCAAAATAAATGAAAGGCTGCTGGTGTGACTTGCATGAAAAAGCCAGTCAGGTGTTAAGATGCGGCAGCGACCCCCCCAGGGAGAGACAGACCTTTCATTTGACCTGGATTAAATATTGATGGCCTGCGATAATAGAGGATAGAGCACAAACGTCTATGTCGCAGCACAGTGAGGGGAGGGGGGGTCAATCCTTTGTTAATGAACTTTGGGAGGAGGATTTATTTATGTATGTTTTCCTGGGCTCTGGGATGAGCCGTAAAACGCCCATTTAGAAATGAAACGCTGATCGATTTTGATGCATCGGAGTCTTCCTTCACTCTTTCACCCTTCCAACTCTTCCATCATTAGCCAGGCTGTAAAAGCATGTAGGGCCACACTCGCACAGCCGCACTAAAAGTTAACCTTCAAATTTAATTAAAACTCCAGACGAGGAAAAAAAAAAAGAGCCTCGTCTTTGACTGATGTGTGATTAGTTAATAAAATCTGCAAGCAAATTAGTCAAGTGAACCAGACAGCACATTCATTCTGCATCCATGAAGCTGCGATACTGGATCTGACAGGATCACACAGACAACATTCATGTGCATATGTGAATAATCAAGAAGGAAATTAGGATTTACGGATTATGTAAATCAGTAGTTTGCAGTTTGTTCCCGTTTGTTTTGTGTTAGTGAAGTGGGAGTAACCATGAATTTAGGGTTGAAAGTGGGATGGAGTTTTTTTTTTTGTTATCACTCTTCTCTTGCCAATAAGTCATCATGAAATTGCTGCAGTGAAGGCTGGACTGGACTTTCCCTGTTTGAGTAAGAGTAGCTGTGATGGGATTAATAAAAGGTGCAGGCTTACGCTGACATCTGGTGGAAGAAGCTTGAGAATACAGAATTCAAACAAAATTATCCTTCTGTCAATAATGTTATTATTCACACAAGCCAAGTTGCATTAGATGCCTGTAATGCCGACACATGTTTTGATGATGTTGGTTTAACTTCTACAGACATTTTCTTTTATCTAATTAGGTAAAAGTCTCATAAGGATCAAAATCTTGTTTTCATGGCAGAACGACCAAAATCATTGTTACAACAATAAATGCAAACAACAAACAGATTGAGAAACAAATATCCAGTTAAGATGCATAAAGAGAGATGGTTTTATAAATCTGTCAAAATTAAAAACATATTAAAGCAACTGTAGTGGCCCAGAGAACTGTTTCCAGACCCTTTAAATTCACTAATATCAGCTCTGATGATTTCAGTGCATTGTTCCATGAGAAGCGTATTTTAGAGCTTTACCATTTGCAGAACGTTGTGATCGACTGATAGAGACGTCTGCAGACAGTAATGGCCACAGTGGTGCACAAGATAACCACAGTAATAAAAGGCATTTATTGCTTGGGGTCCCACACACCACTGCTGTATGTGCAAAAAAATAATACCAATGATTGCAAAAGAATCAAAGTGTTTCCCGAAAATACTTTTTTTCTTTTCTTCTGACCTTATGAAAACTAACATGGAGCAGCAGTAATGAGTGTTTATCACAAACTTAACTTGCATAAAGCATCAATTGGCCAGCCCTCATACTGAGATGTATAGTTTATATTTTGTATAGTGATGTAACTGGAACTTATGTTTCAGGTATGTTAGACATGTGACTTGTGTAAAATGTGATGCTCTACTGTCTGAGAAGCCAGAAATAATATGGAACTTTCTGGAAATTCAAATCATTTTTATAAGCAATTCTCATTAAAGTAGGACAAGTTGTAAAGAATCAGGTTGTAAAGAGAGTATTTTCTGAGCTGTTAAAGAGTCTGAGGTCTCCGGGAGCAACAGTCACAGAGAAATACTTTTTTAATCAAGCTTTTTTTCATCTGCATTAGAATCAAGATTCAAATGAATGTGTGCTAATCGCTGTAACACTTGTGTCTCTAACATTATTCACACAGCGCGCTCTCCCATCTGGTTCACGTTAGAGGTCAAACTGTTCCACCATTTGAACTCATGTAAAAAACTTTTTTAATAGCTTAACTGCTGCCAACCTCTGCGAGCGACCTTCACAGGCTGCGACTGAAGCGCCGCTG
>JBBMOC010000080.1:1674441-1707003 GCA_037975185.1 Centropyge bicolor
AGAATCACAGAACAGATTTTACAACCAACAAAGAAGTGTTAAAGGCTGAAAAACGGATCTGCAAATCTTGAAAGACAGTGAAGAAAACTGAAGTAAATGAGGTCAGAAAATGAAGTAACTGATTGTCGGACTGATTCAGTGTGAACAATATGGTTCTTCTGTCATGAATACTATATATTTTAACCACCTTTGCTGTGTAGCTGCATGGAAACGTCCATCACTTTGGTGCAAAATTACATTTCCAAACAACTCTTGGATGGATTATTATTACATTTTTTACAGGCATCAGTTATCCCCAGAGAATAAACTGACTTTGGTTGAGGTTTTTGCTTTTCAGTAAAATGTTTGAACAGCTAAAGGAAGGATTATCATGACGTTGGTGAAGACAATCACAGCCCCCTGAAGACGAACTGAAAAGGTCTCAGGTGTCCATAATCTCTACATCACATTTATTGTACATAAATTGAAGCCTGTTATTTTACATCTTACATCAAACGCGGCTCGTGCGCTGGTTTACTTTACCTGTGAAAGTAAAGTGGGAGCAGCCGTAAAGTGCTTTCAGATTGACAGCAGTGGTGATTTGTGGAAGTGGCTTAGTGTGGGAGGCTGTCTGTGCTTCCTGCCAGTCCTGCTTCCGGTGTTTTCTACCCCAAGAGCTCAGTCTTAAGTGTAAACTAATGGGCTGTTAGTTATGGAAGGAAAGTGTTGATTTTGATGTGACAGGAAGGAGGAGAAGTGGGATTGTTGGAGATGTTGATGACTTCATTGGTTGGACTTCAGTATTCAAGATACACTTTTAACCAAGATGTTCACATCATAGACTATAAAATATGGACGTAGTGTCCGTGACGTCACCCATAGGTTTCTGAAGAGCAAAAATGAAGCAAATCGTAGTGCGGAGCCATCTTGGTAGCCTACCTCCGGTTACTCCAAAAATGTACAAAGAGGTGGAGCGAGGGCGGAGCTGAGGCGGGTCGAATGAACGCTATTGGCTGAAAAAAGCCGCTGAAAAAAGCCACTTTATTCGAAATAATCAAACTAGCTACGGCTAACCAGCTAGGTTAAATGCTAAATAGCGTTGCTAGCCGGCTAACCCCACGACGATCTCTTTCCCAAACTCAGTGACTAGAATTAGCCGGGGTGTCGCCCTTTAGACCGTCAGTTCATAGCTGTCAATCAAAGTGGCGCCACTTAGATTGACAGCTATGAATTATAATGATGTATGCTGTATATTTTAAACGAACGCCTTATAACAAACTTCGTCCCCCCCAGAGTTGTCATGGAGTAGAAAAACAGCTTATGAGACTAGAGCCATGTTTTGAACCAGGCTGTAAATATGTTTTTTTCTGTCGTAAAGTCGGACATTTTAACATGGGGCTCAGATGGGCTCAGATGTAATTGACTCACTTCTGCAGCCTGCTCTAGCGGTTATTCGAGGAACTGCAGCTTTTTTGCACTTCCGCATTGGCTTCATTTTTCAGTGCCGGAGGTTGCCGCTTGGTTCACATCTGCAAAAAAATCCCATAATTCACCCTCCATGCATCAGAGCAGAGTGGTTCTGTTTGTGTGCAGATTATATTCAGAGAGAATAGTATTCAGCTCTGTAATTGTGTGAGCACCACGTTTTACAAAAGATGCCGCAGCCCTCGGTTTGTGGTTGTGCATGTGTGCTCAAGAAAACCCACTGTCAGTGCTGGTGGGTGGGAAGCCGGTCAGGGATCGTGCCCTTGTCTTACTGATGGTTGTGGCGCCTGCACAGAGCCTGAACAATACTTTCATTCAAGTGTCAGGCGTAGATTATCAATAGGAAGCACACCCACGCACACATAACCCTTCAAGCACCGAGATGAATTCAGGAACAACAAAAAAAAAGAAGAAAAAAAACGAGCTCTTTTCCCTTCAGGGGGAAGAATGGTAGGAGGTTGAAAGAGAACAATAGTTTCATTCAAATCGATTTAGAAAGACAGAAAGAGAAACACATCATTTCCTAATGATAGCTCTTATTATAATGGAGTAATGCTTTTAGCACTTTCAGAGCTTTGATTGATTGGAGTGAATAAAGCTCGTAACTGTATCCAAAAGCAGATTTGAGAAAAATATCAAACACAAAAATACATTATGTAGCATGATGGTGCATTTTTACAGTCAAAAAAAGACTCTCTCTCCCTCGCTGTCTGTCTGATTGTCTGTCTGTCTTTCTATAAAGGCCATGAAATCAAATCACCAAACAGCCTTGAGTCTGTCCACATGGGAAACTAATGGCTCCCTCCTCTCCCCACATATCATAAATTAAAGGCTGTTTGGGCTGAAAACAGACCTCTTGCCTCCCTCTGTGTGATGCTCACATAAATAAGGGAGAAAATGTTCTACAACTAAAGCAGCGCACAGCGTTTGTTTTGTTTTTCTCAGAGGACATTTGAGGATTTTTTTCTGTGTTGATGTGGTGGTCGGCTGACTAATGCTTGTTGACATACTATTTTTGTCCTAATATTGACTGTGTAATCACCATGTTACTGTATATAGTTGTATATATATACACTATTACACCTAACAGAGATGAGACAGACTCTGGGTTGCAGGTCAGGTTGGAACCGAAAATGTGACGACTGTCAGGAACAGACTGAATCAAATCTGGTCGTGTTGGCAAAATGTCAGGCCACAAAAGCATTCTGGGTAATGAGTAAAGAGAGTTTTTATAGGGACCTTTAAACGACACTGTTTCGGTAAACTCCCTTTCACTTCCACTGACGAGACAAAGAGGCAAGTGAGAAAATGTTTTCCAAATTTTAAATGAGCTGACCCTTGAATTTGACCCTTAAGGTTTGTGACTTATGAGCAAATGTTCAACATGTTCAAAATGAAGGAAAAGTAAAATTATGTTTTGTTTGTTTTTCCTGATCCGTGACCCCAAAATCACCATATGGATCAAAGCAGTTGCAGCTTAATAAGCAATAGTGTCAGATGCATTTTTACCTCAGAGTCAGAGCAGTCTGAAAAGGTTAGAGTCGCTATTATTATCCTCAACCATTCTTTTGTAGTAAATAGTAATAAGTTTTGACTCATGAGATTTAAGTTCTTTCCCCTGCATTAAAAGGCGAAACCACTTACGAGCACGTTTTCTTGATCTGACTTTATTTGTCCAGCATTAAAGTAGAAACACTCGAGTCATACAGATGATTGCCTCATGTCATTGTAGCTGTGTTTGTACAACTTGATATGGCGAACAGATAGCAGTAGCCAAACAACGTGATCAGATCTAAAGCAAGTTTGGGAAAGGTGAAAAATGTGGCACTTCCTGTGTGGTAACGTCACACCCGGGCCTGAGCTCAGCTGATCCTCAACTTCTGATTGGCTGTTATCGGGAAAGAGCTCATTCACATGCCGCACAGCACTACTAACAAGCAGGTCAACACGAATACGCTGCATTGGAAACCCAGCTTTCTCTCTTCTCGTCCTCACTCGCCTCCCACTCTCCTTCCCTCGTTTGAATCTCTTTCCTCTTGACTCCTCTATTTTCCTTCCTATCTTTTCTCTCAGTGACACTCTCATTTTCTTCCTCTCTTCACAAGGACCAGCAGTCTTGTCTGCAGGATGCACAGCGGCTGCTCAGACTACAATGAACCGATTCCCAGCCGGCAGTCACCATGGCAACCCAGGGGCCACTTAGAAAAAAGAAAAAAAAAAAAAAACACAACATCATCCCATGCTCAGACAGTGGTGATCTGGTCGACCACTCGAGTGCTGTCGTTCATTTCGACGCACTCCACCTCCTGCCGCTGCCCCTCTCCGTCGGGCCGGTGGCCCCGGCTCTTGGAGGGGGGCAGGAAGGTGAGGAGGGTGGGCAGGAAGGCGAGCGTGTGCAGGGCCGAGCAGCCGGCCGTGAGCGTGAGGCAGCGGAACAGTGTGCGTGTGAGGTTGGAGCGCACGGAGCCGACAGGCACCAGAGCGGCGCTGTAGCAGATGAGCGTCTGTAGGGAGGGAACCCCGTGTCTCTCCAGCGCCACCCTCACCCAGCGAGTCCTGCTGTCGCCCCGACCCGAGGCGAAACCGCAGAGGAGGGGGCCGCTGCAGTCTGCCGAGTGCCCCAAGGCTGAGATCAGACATAGCACAGACATGCAGTCCAGCTCCACGCCCCACAAGGTCATGAAGCCCAGAACGCCGAACTGGACGGACAGCAGGGTGAGGCCCAGCCACACGGAGACCAGCGGCTCCACCACGGCCAGCGAGGACAGACCCAACAGGAAGAGCACCGCCAGCAGCGAGTGTCTGAGGGGGGAGCTGACTGCGGCGGCGTAGCGGTCCAGGTAGACGAAGGAGGGGTTGAAGATCAGGAAGCGGACACGTGAGGTCAGCGACAGGCGTCGCAGCGTGTCCAGCAGCACTGACATCTCTTCGCGCTTGTTCTCCGTCGTCTTGGCCACCAGGAAGATTCGGGACGCCGCCACATCGGGCTCCTCGCCCTGAACGCGGTCCGCAAATATGATGTCGTCGGCAAAGTGGGCGAACTGCGGCTCGCGGAGGAAGGCGTGGCGGAGCGTGCGGGTGAAGTTTTCCCGCGGCTGGCTGGTGGACTGGTTGCGATCTGACAGGTAGTTCAGGTAAGCTTCCAGCCAGCTGATTCGCTGGAAGCCTTTGGCGTATTCCAGCAGGTCCCGCTGCACCGAGGCATTCCAGTAGGGGGCACTCTCATAGATGTAAAATCCAATTACAGGAGAGTATGAGCTGAAGTACCGCTGCTGTGCGCGGGCGTACAATACTGTCGCTGTGTCCATGGCAACCAGTGCGCTGGGGTCTGAACCCTGGGTCACCTGTTGACAATAAACACGTTTGTTAGAGGTTAAACTGTGTTTCCCAGTATTGTGTTGCTGCCATCAAATTTAGTCAATTGTATAAAAAACCTGATCTTAGCTGTTTCACTTGTCTGATCTATGTGCATGCATGTGAATAAAATGACAGCCGTCGTCTTGTTGCCTCACCTGTAGAAAGCCCATCAATCCAAATGAGATGTAAACCAGATAGAGCAGAACCACGAAGGGTTTGACATAGGTGTTGGTGATCCAGTCTCCATAGCAGCGCCTCACACACCCCAGCAAAAGGTGCGAGTCCTGAGGATGAAGGTCTGTGTTCGCCGTGGGGTGAGCGTGCGGGTGTGTATTCGTGGAGTTCGCCACATGGCCGTGTGTGTGTGTGACGGGGTTGTTCACTGTGTGTGGATGTGTGTGTGTATGTGTGTGAGTTAGGTTAGGGTTCGGTGTGTGTGCGTGACTGTGACCGACCCCGTGCGGTGGGTTGGTTGTCTGAGTCTCATCCTGGTAGCGGGTGTACATTAAACACCTGTACCAGGCCGGTTTAGAGTCCAGCCGGTCCGGTTTGGGAACTCGCCGGCAGAAGCAGCCGTGTCTGTACCCGGTCTCTAAGTATCCAGTGAACACCAGACAGGAGCTGTAGAAGGACAGCATGTAAACGTAGCTGATGGTGACAGCCAAGGCGGCGGTGCGGCAGAAGAGCCGGACAGCCTCCATGTTGGTGAGTGGCGAGGCAGCCAGGCCCAGGGTCATCAGGTGGAGCATGGTGGAGCCGGAGAAACGCAGCATGACGTCCTCGAAGACGCTCGCCACGCGGTCCTTCACGTGCTGGTCCTCCCGGGTTCGCCTCCACGATGACAGTATCTCGAAGGAGCCGAAGAGCCCGTGGCCTGATGGGAAACAGGAACAGGAACATGAGTTGAATAAAGCCTTAAGTGAATTGTTTGGTTTCAGGGGGATTGTGATATCTTGACCCAGACAACGTAACTCAGTGATGAAGCTGCACTGATCGATATATTCACAACCAATCAAATGAGCTCATAGAGTTACCTGAAACATTTTAGCTTCTTTGAGCTCAGTGATTTGTTTTAGCAGCCCACAGATTTAGGCTCAGTCTCCAAACATACGAGAAGCTAATTTCCAAACAAACTTGATTAAGTTCCCATCAACCTTGTTTCCAGCTGCAGAAGACAGCTTGCTTTGATTTAAAAAAAAAGCCCACAGCACCAAACAGTACAGAGACATAATGAGTGATATATTTGGTGAATATAATATATCTGCCGAGTTTGTAGAGTGGTGAAAAAATGGAATTAATGACTTCCAAAAAAGATCAGTTTAGGTGTTGCTGCAATTAAGAGTGGGTGAGAGCGAGTTAGTAAGTGAGCAGAGGAGATGAACTAGATCACTGAAAGTAATGGGTGAATGGTTGTCCAGCTTTCACCATGTCGCCATGTCAATGCAAAATGTACAAATGCAAACTTGCACAAACTGAAATACCCACTTTTATACAATCAATAGTTCGATGACATCCAGTGTGATATGAATTCAAAACATGAGCTGGATCACAAGTGGTGGTGTTAATGAAGTTCTCTGGACTAACATAACTTCCACAGACACAAAACTCTAAGATGTAAAAATTAGAGTTCCTCAAAAACAAAATTATCCCTTTAAAATCACAAAGGCATGAAAACAGTTCATTTCACACCTTCCCTAAAATGCTTTGATTGCTCCTCGCTTGGCTTCAATTTATTCATTTTGGAGGAATCACAACGTTGCATAAGGAAGTGAAATAAACTCAGCCTGCCTGTTTTTGAACAGTCGTCTCTGCATAATGTCACACCTCAATCCTGTTTGAACTGGAAACATGTGAAAGGAAATGCAGCTTTCTTGTGACTTGAACAATCCTAGTTGAGAAATTGGAACATTGCAGCAGCAGCAGCAGGATGTGAGAATTCAACTTACACGCAGTTCTCAATACAGATAATATGTAATCAAAACGAAATAGTTTGAAACGTCAGTAATATGCAAAGAAAATGGTTTTAATACATTTTTGATCCAATAATGAATCAATGTCCATTTGAGGTGACCGAGTGCATGTTGATGGTTTTTAATGGTTTCCTCTTCCGTGGTTACCATGACACCCGTGAGTCACCGGTGGCACGCATTACACCCCCCTCCCCACACACACACACACCCACCCCCCTCCAGTGACCTCACCACGACGAAACACTTAACACCTCAGCAGAGGCGTAACGTACCGACACTTCGAGCGTGGGTGAAGCTGAGAAAGTCTGTGGATCTGTGATGTGTGTGAGTGTGTGTGCATGTGTGTGTGTGTTTGAAAGAGAGGGAATTAGACAGTGAATGACAGCGAAAGAGGTGGAGGGGTTATGTTGTTGCAGAGAGAAGATGAGAGCACTTGTCCAAGGATTTTGATATTTACCAGAGCTTCAGACAGACTAATGTGCATTTATTGACAAACACACAGGCAAGAAAATACCCATAAGATGAAGATTCATCCTTTTGCCAGAACGTTTCCTGTCCCTTGATGTTACTGTTATGTCATAAGATTGATTGTAGATAGTGAAAATTCGGTTTAAATGATTCATCTGTTTTTTTGACATTATAAACTCTCAAAAATAAATGGTGATAAATGCCAGACACGATGTTCACAGAACCTGAGGAGACGCCTTAAAAAAAATTTTGGTCTGAACCAAAGTCCAAAACCAAGATATTCAACATACACTGTTATAAGACTGAGAAAAGCTGCACATGATTCTATTGAAGAAGCTAGAAGTTTGATTTTTTCTTTAAAAATGACTTTTGCTGTCAATTAACTAATTGATTAATTGATTAGATGACTGAGATATAGAAAATTGTGTCTTAAAGAAAATAAACCAAAACCTTTACATCATCACTTCATCCTCCTTTTCAAAAATAATTTGTGGCTGTTTTTCACTATTTCTCTCATCAACACGTCACTTCTGTCTTTGCAAGTTAATACACACCTAAGTTAAAACATCTCTTATGTGTGATTCTGAAAGAGACAAGATCTGAAATGTCACATATCCACTTTTCTAAAAACATTACCTACATCATTTCTCCCTCTGCCTGCCTTTCACGCTGCCTCTTTCTCGGCTGCGTCTCCACATCCGTCTTTCTCTCCTCACACTTCCTCCCACCTTTTTTCTGTCTGCCCACTTGATTCTGAAAAATCCTCCCGGCCTGCCCTCCTTCCGTCTAACTGCAGTTTAACTTCATTTTCTGCTGAGAGGATCCTTCTCTCGACCCCCATTCGGAGCCATATTTCACCGGGCCCCCTCTCTGTTTCTATTCCCTTGTCTCCTCTGATCTCTCTACAGTTATTTTAAGACTAACAGCAGCCTTCCCTCCTCCACATTACAGAGTAATTATGGTATAGACTTCATGCACGCGTGACTGGTCACGTCACATACAGCACATCCTACAGTATTTAGCATGCATGCACTCAAGATCCACTGCAACGCCTTCACACATATGGCGTTTTCATTCGGCTCCGAGTTTGTTACATTCAAATTTTGTGTATTCAAATTTGTTTTTCTTCTCTTTATATGAACAATGTACAAACAAGCACAATAAGTACATTTTTATTTCTGTGTTCCTCACGCAAGCAGCTGCATAATTAGGATTCCAAAACCACAATCGATGTATTGAGGAATAATATCTGCCACAGTTTACCACAGATGCAAGTGTTTCTGCAACACTGCTGCAGTCTGTATAAGACCTACTTTCTCATTAAAGTATTTTATTTCCTGTAATAAACTGAAAATGTCCAACCTCCAGATTTGCTGCTGGCCCCTTGAGGACTGTGGTCATGAGCACCACGACGCCAAATCCGCAGTATTTTTTATATATATTATGGATAATCTTCGGAGTCTGATGTGGTAGCCATGATGCGATCGATCCGCAATAAATACAGTTAATTCATTGCTTCATAAAATTCAGTGTTTCTGCTATAATTTACATCCATTGAGTCACACTTGGCCGCTGACTCTGTCTTTTCAGCCACAGCAATCTTTGGCCTCATGCTGCCTGACATAAAACAAAACCACTGAGTTTCACACAGTAAAGGAAAGTACATATTTTAAATTTAGGGAAAAGAAAGATTAGAACTTGACAGCTGCAGGTACCCTGAATTGGAACTGGTATCGGGAGAGAAAAAATGTATGGTATATACTGTGACATATCTCAAATGTAACATTGTTATGAAGTAAGGTTACTAGTTTTTATAATGTCTCGTCCAACTACTTCTGGAAATGAGCACACCGGCTCACATTTTACAGACAGTCTTTACTCAGAGACATTCATGGTGTTGTGCAACAAGTAACAGGAGTAATTGCACTACCTGTGAAGGAGTAATTGTGTGAAGAAGAAAAAAAGAGTTTGAGAGGGAAGTTCAAGTCCTAAACTTCAGGTCTCACCTCAGCACACCTGCTCAGTGAAGAGATATGAAGTGATCATCAGACTGCTGGTTTCAGATCAGGTTTAAAAAATGTGGGAGAAATTGCATGGCACTGGAAATGTGTGTGTGCACTAAAAGCACTTAAAGCATAATGAGTCCTTAAAAGTGTCCTTTCATTCAAATAGAATGAAGAAGTCACTTTGAACACTTATAAATGTAAAACAGTTTGTTCCAGATCTTCATTGGTTCGGTTCTTTTCACAGCGTTCGGATGAAACTGTTGCCCCCAGTCACAAATGTATTGTTAGTGCCATCATCCTCCCCCTCACTAAGTCAAGTTCATGCCCCTCCACTTGTCAGTCATTGTGATGATCTGTCTACTTTGAAATGGCTTTCAGCCCGAGGCTGGCATCTGCAAAACCCATCACAGGTACTGAGAAAGCAGACGGTGAACACAGGCAGTCTGTGATATAAAAGCACTGACAATGTTCAGCGGAGCTCCCACCTGCCATGTGTTAGCTTCACTTTTCTTTGATTCCTCTGTGCTTTAATCCATTGTTTTGTTTTGGGGTTTTTTTTTTCTTTTTTTGCTAAGACTTCCCTGAGTTGAACAACCATAAGTTCTCAAAAAGTGTTGATCCAAAAATGAACTGAGCTGAGAGGCTAGCCCCAGACGGATGGAGGATGGAGACATGAACATGCAAAATTACTCAAAAGGTAAAGTATATCTTGTGTATTTTACTATCTATACTAAAAGTTTTAAACCTACCCAGCATGACGAACGGGATGCCCAGGTACGTGGAGTTGTAGGTGGCCCCGGTCAGGTTGAGTATCCCAGCAGCAGTGAGGCCTGCCAGTGTGATTGACAGCAAAGCCAGCAGTCCCAACCAGGGTTTGGACCTCACACAGTCCCTCATGGAGCAGCAGAGGACGGCCAGCACACTGCACACCCCCAAACTGGCCAACAGGGGGCGCCGCGCCAGCACCGAGGAGAACTGGAAGTCTGTCCTCAGAGAAGAGGAGGTGGACGGGTACAGCCCCAGTTTAGGGTGCAGCGCTGCAAAGTACTGCAACTCAGCACAGAAGGCCTTTTCCCATTGGCTGGCCACCCGGTCCATCAGGCCGCCGCGGGCTTGGAGGTAGTAGGTGAGCTGCAACGCCCTGGCTGAACGGACACCTTCTCCCCTGGCTCCCGTCCCCGGACCACGCACTGCCCCGCCGGGACCCCAGCCCTGAACGCCACCCAGCTGGTGGCCGATGTACGCCTGCCGCCCGTCCGCCAGCTGGGTGATGGGGTACCTCAGCACCGGGACGGAGCGGTTGGAGGCGCGAGCCGCCTGGATCTCCTCCATGGCGCGGATGATGTCGTCGATGATGCAGACGTTCTTGTCATCGGGGAGGCAGAGGTAGGAGAAGGAGTAGTTGAAGCTGTTGAAGCCGGTGGCCGGGACCGTCACCTGCATCTGGTAGATCCGCCTGTGGAGCTGAGCACCCGCAAAACACAGTCAAACAAGAGAGAAGTTAGAATCCGAGTGGCCCAATTTTTCTGGAAAAAAAACTGTGGCAAGATCAAAAGAAAAAGTTCCATCAAAGTTTTTCACAGCGCAGCTCCACAGAACTCATCGTGTGTGTTTGGCTCCTTCGCCTACTTTGTGTGCTTCGACTTTCTAGCTGTTTCATAGCATGAATAAGAGCGAGAGATGTGTGGGAGTATGTATGTGTGTGTCTTTACTCGACAGAGTAACAATAGTGGTCTCACAATCCTCCCCCTGTTTCTATGGCGAGAGGACAACAGTGCCAGCATCCACAGCGCTGGTTACTAAGCAACAGGCCTGATGCCAGTCTGTGCCACAGTGAACATGGGCAGAGCCGAATACTGCATTGACATCAGAGTGTGTGTGTGTGTGTGTGTGTGTGCAGGACTGTCGCCTGAAAACGGATTAGAAAGTTTGTTCCTTGCACGATCCTACTGGGAGATTTGCCCAATTTCTTTATTTCATTTTTGTCACTTTTACGGCCCTAAGATACCAATCTGTTATTATTATTGTTGGCAATTTCCTGGTAGGACCGAGAGCTGCAACCGCAACGATTACTTTCATTATCCATTAATCTGTCAATTGTTTCAATCACTTTTTTAATATATAACAGAGCTGTGCAAAGTGTGGTGCGTGGGCCAGAGTTGGCCCGACATAAGGTTCGATTTGGCCCATCAGCTGTTTCCAGCAACAACAAAAAAACTGACACTTTGTGCAGGAAGTCTGTCAATTAAGTCTGTCATCTTAACAACAGAGTATGATGGGTGTTGGTTTTTGGCTTGTTTGAAAAGTTTGAGCCTTGGTTTTGTTGATGACTGGACATTATGAGACACAAAGATATTTTCAACATAAGAATATTAGCTCTCTGAACGACAGCGTCATATTTAAGGTTGAGTTTTGACTGCATCATAATCAAAAACCAGGAGCATCTTTCAGCTTGCAATGCTGCACCAACACTAGCTAATCACATAAGAGAATCATATGTATCATAGAAGAAGAAGAGTTTCCGACTCCTTGGATTCAGTGCAGTCATCGTGTGTGACTCACAGCTACTCTTGCTCCAAGTGTAACTCCTGTCTCGTACTGGCTACCACTGCCGTCGCCTCCTCATGCAACAAGTTCAGACTCATTCTCGCAGGGTCGTTGGGTGGCATTTTGCAAAAAAACGCAGGAACTCACAGACGGATGCACGAGAGGACGAGGCAGGCTGGGAGTGTAAGATTATGTAACGGTGAATTCTGTCCTTTCTTTCATGCACCAGTGTGTGTGTGTGTGTGTGTCTCGCAGCCTGTTCGCAGTAAATGATGCACAGCTCTGAAGCGGCCTCTCTCTAACTGTGGCAAACCTCTGTGGACTGACTTCGCTGTGTAAGTGAAGTGGGTCACATTAACCATATCTGACAAACACAGAGGCACACAGAAACATGCATGGTCAGGGTACGAACACACACACACACACACACACACACACACACACACACACACATACATCCGGCACAACAGAACTTGACATCTCTGGCTTATTAGTCAGCAGGCTCTGATTACAACTTCATGAAACCATTTGGCTAATTGCTCCAGAGGTGTCAAGCTGATACTCATAAATCCATTTAGGTCTACCAACGCAGAAGCAGAGGCCTCCGAGCTCCGGCAAACTCCACTTTGTAATTAAAATGCTGCTTCATGACTACGATGGTTGTTGGAAATGGGACCGTGTTGTTCTGCTTAATGACCATCAATCAATGAGAGTGAATGAGGAGGGAGACAGGCTGCATGTGTGCTGCTGACCTTTACCTCTGTGCATTGATTTCTGAAGTTCTGCAGATGCATTGCAGCCTCATTTTATGATGCATGCACTTTGATTCAAAAGTGTGCAAATGTGAGCCATTTAATTATTAAACATTATTATTAATTAAATGAATGTGCATTATGATTTGTCCTGATTGAGTGTTTTATTTTTGCATTTTCATCAACTCTATTTTACATGCATGGTGTTACTTAAAGGGCCAGTCCCCGCGGAATCACATTTGCGCATGCATACCTTCAGTATGGTGTCCAGGTGCACCGGGTCCAGCACGCTCCCCTTCCGGCTGGTGACAATCACGCGCCCGTAGCGACCCGGTGTCTGCAGGTCTGAGTAGAGCGCATGCTTGGAGCGGTTCACGGGGAACAGACTGTCCACCAGGTTGCCCTCGATCTTGGCCAGGCTGTGCTTGGGCGCCAGCAGGCTCTCCACGTCCTCCTCCACGCGGTACCGGCTGAAGCTGGCCCCCAGCAGGATGGAGAGGAGCACGGGCGCCGAGGCGAAGAACACCGGGTGGCTCGCCACGAACCGGCCCAGCGCGTGGAACGAGGTCCTCAGGCCCGCGTGCAACACCTGGCGCAGCATCCTAGCGCGCGGCCGCGGCTCGAGCCTCTCCCACCGACCGGAAAGCCCCGGAGCACTGCCGAGCATCAGGGGCCGCCGGACGCATCGGGGGGCTGGGTCGCTCTGTGTGGCGGAGGAGAGGCGGTGCAGGGGGTCACCAGCCCGGGAGAAGCCGAGCCCTCCTCCGGTCACAGGTGCGCCACTCTCCCCCGGGTCCTCTCATCCACTGCAAAGGACAGACACGTGAAAAACGAGGCAGCACTCGTCCGCTCAGCATATTGATAGGCTGCTTTACATTGAACAGCCACAACCCTGCTGCAGGAGTCTGTGCGCAATGAGGGGGGGCAAACGCAAGGTGCGCTCATGAGGAGTCCTCAAACTGACCCAGGATCTGTGGAGTTGGTGCACTCGGACAGGTTGCACAGGACAAATGATGCACATACCTGGATCATGTGAGGCGCGTGCAGACCATGACGCTCCGCCCTGCAGCCCTGCAAGGTGGTCGAGCTGTGGGTAGGGGGGGTCGTGGAGGTGGGGGAGTCGCAGGATGGATGCCGGCGGGTCTGTCTGTCAGATCAGGCTAGTCTTCCTCTCTCCTCCTCATCGCCCCGGTGCTTTGACGGAGCTCCTGTTCGTCCGCCACCGGGCTGAGCTCCCAGCGGCGACTGCGCTCGTCGGTGGGAAGGCACGTCACTAATTACCGGCTTTCAAACCGGGGACCGTCTCTCTCTCTCTCTCGCTCTCTCTCTCTCGCTCTCCCCTCACGACCCCGCCTCTCGCTCCAATGCAGAGAAACACAGTGAGTGAATGACAGCCTGTTTGTGTGTGTGTGTGTGTGTGTGTGTGTGTGTGTGTGTGTGTGTGTGTGTGTGTGTGTGTGTGTGTGATAGAGAGAGATTTCCAGGAATTTAACATATTTAAAGTGCAGCCAGGATTAATGTGAAAGATGCTTTCTAGGTTAATCTCTATAATATCTCAATATCTCTATAATATTCTTAGAGATAAATAATGTTTTTAGATGAAAACTGATACTTAAAGGTGCAACATGTCTAAAAATGACCAGACCTATTTTGCATATTTTGTTGAGTTGTGTATTTATATTATTCTGAATGTTTCCAATAGTGTTAAAACCCAAAGAAATTCTCAATTTTATTCAAGGTAACATGCATTTCATTTGGTTGCCTGTTGCTCTAACTGAAATTTGACAGCATGAGGAGCGAAGTCGTCAAACTTGTCTCAATGTAATGTCAACAAAATTATATAAATACAATAAATACACTACCTTGTCCGTGAGCATAATTTCTGCCTGAGTCATGGTAGATTTTCATCTGCAATGGTGGTTGTTTAATAATGATGACAACAACTCCCATGATCCTACACTTCTTCATCAGTCATGCCTTTTGTTACTGATTTGATTGAGAGACCCCTAGTGGCAGAAATTACAAGCTGTATGTTGAAGTTTTTTTTTTCCTTACTGTTTAAGGCTGTTACTCAATACTCAAAGTGTTACTGCACGCTTCAGTGATCGATTAAATGGTCTGACTGTACTGTGATGAAACACATTAATGTTTTATACCATTTTATACCAAATTTATAAAAATCAACATTTCACTGGTGGAAAATGGCTCAACGCGCCCTCTACTGTTTAAAATCATCCTGAACCTCGCTAGACCCAGAGAATCAATTGCTTGGGGCTAATTTGCATAATTAAATTTAAAATAATGTCAGTGGCCTCTAATCAGAGTAAAAACAGCACGAGGGAGAGCAGATGCAGATTCCAGTTCGGTCGCTAATCGGTTAGCTGATTCAGACTGAAAGGTACGTTCATAATGTTTTATTTGTTCATTTTATTATTACTGTGGTATTTATAAAAGTGCTTTATTTATTAGTCTGAATATCTAAGAGAGCGTGTGGAACATTGCTTGCACACGTCTCCCAGCTGGAGCTACATCCTTAATGTCTATTTAGCATATTTTATAATTATGCAGCAGGTGGAGTTTGGCTCAGATCTGGGGAGGAAATTGCATTTTTACTATACTATACATATATTTTCCATAATAGCCTGTTAGAGTGTGTGCATGACAACCTGCTGACAGGAGCTGTATGACAACATATTTATCTCTTTTCCCTGCAGGATACAATGCACATTTCATTCTGCTGCGTCTGTGCAATTGTTTCATTTTGCTCATATAATTTTAAGTGTTGTCAGCCTTGTTGCAGATGCATGAAGCGTCTCTCAGGGTTTGCTGTTGTGTTGCAGGTTGCCATCGAAACCAGACAAATTACTTTTTTACAAGCCCTGGTTCCCATGGCAATAGCGATGCCACCCATCCCCCCCCCACCACCCCGAAAACACACCCACATACACAGTCGTGCACACACACACACACACACACAATACAGCACCTCACACACACACTCTCTCTCGCTCTGTCATACACACAAACACACACCTGCTGACTCTCAATCTGCTTATGGTGTGGAGGTGTTTGACACAGTGGCTTTAAGAGCAGGAGAGAGACAGAGAGAGAGACAGAGAGAGAGAGAGCAGGGAGGGGAAGAAATAATGAGTGCAGACAGACCAAGATCACACTCTCCCTGTCTGTCTGATCGTCTGTCTGTCTGTCTTTGTGTTAAGACCCATGAAATCAAATCGCCCAACGGTCTGTCTGCATGGGACCAACTAATGGCTGCTTCCTCTCCCCAGATATCATAAATTAAAGGCTGGTTGGATTAAAACAGAAAAAGAAATTCTCGTTACTCCGTCTGCCTGATGCTCAGATTCATAAGAAAGAAAATATTTACAGCATTGAACAAAACTGATTCCAAAAAAGTTGGGACGTTCTGTAAATTATACATAACAGGATGCAATGATTTACAAACGAACTGTGTTTACTGAGTCCATATATTAATCTCCTTTATACAACCATGTGTTCACAAAGTGTTGAACCTCTCTTTCCAGGATGAACCTTTCATACCCAATCATGATCCTATCACCTGTTACCAATCAACCTGTTTACCTGTGGAAGGATCCAAACAGGTGTTTTTGGATCAGTCCACAACTTTCACAGTCTTTTGTTGCTCCTGTCCCAAGAAGCAGATATTTACAAAAATCAATGAAGCTGATGATCAAACATTAAATATATATAAATAAATTGAGTATATGTCAAACAGGATTAGCAAGTTATCACGGTCTGTTTTATTCTTTGTCGGTCTGTTTTGCCTGTGAGGACCAGCAACCCGTCCACACGCTACCAGGTCAATAAGAAATGTGCATTTGCTATAGATAGAAATTTCTGTTTAATCTTCACAATGAAATCTGCAGTAAAGCTAGATAAATGCTCCGAGAAGCATAAATGTTCGGAACACAACAAACAAATCCGTTTTTGTGTCATGTTTCTATATTATGCACTGGTAATAAGCCTATATAATTCATTTATTCAATAAAGGTAATTTGATTATCCGCAGAAGCAGCAAGACGTCCACTTGCCTTTGCTTTTCCCTCTGCAGAGAATTCTTCATTTTCTGGTAATGATATACTCGATGTGATGTTTTTTTAAGCAGCCAAGATGAAAGCACCAAATATCATCCCATTGGCAAATAAACACACCAGTTGCCAAAAATAAACTGGATATAATAAAATCTTACGAAGAATATGAGCATGAGCTACTTTCTATTTGATGGGAGACTCATAAAAACTGGAGAACTGAAGATGTTAAGTGGACAGGAAATAGTCAAGATAAGACAACATCAATATTCAATTGAAGCAACATCTCTAAAATGGAAGGAAAAGCTCAAAATAACAACAGTCTGAAAGGTGTGGAGCGAAGCATTTTGACCCACAACAAGGTGTGAACATGCTGTGGGTTAATCAGCCCGCTGAGAAAAACATGGCCGTGGCAAACGCTCCCTAGAAAAAGTTAAAGAAAAACTAAAAGAAAAAGCATCAGCCTGCATGTGCTTCTGCATGTTCTAATCCATTATTCAATTAAGCCTCAATTAGCCTTTAATCCCCATTACCAGTCCGGAGAGAGACGGGCGGTGAAGGAATGAATGAGTAAGTGTCTCCCCGGGGAGGAAGGAAGAGCAGACTAGAAAATGAAAGACTGCAGAGATATAGGGGGCTCGGGGCAGTTTCTGATAACAAAAGTACTAATTAGTGTCGCTAAAGGATTTATAGAAATCAGAATAGTGTGTGTGTATGTGTGTGTGTGGGGATAGAAAGAAGAAGGTGTGGAGAATGAATGGAGTCATGTGAAAGCGTGCCAGGCTATTTTCTGCAGCTACAGCGTCGAAGGAGGCCGAAATAAGGAGGGAAATCCTCCAGGGACTGAAAACTGCAACAACAAATACACACTTTAACGCACACATGCATATAAGATGGACGGAGCCGGAGGAGGGGAACAGTATAGGCAGCAGAGACGAGAGCACCTCTTATGATTTTAACTTTGGACAGGCTGTCATTCTGCGTCGCCGTTTCATCCGCTCTCATGTTTGTCCGTCTGACATCTGCCCTCCATAATTAATGAGATCTATATGGACGCTGGTCAGATATTCACGAACGAGGCTCCTCTCTTTTCTTTTAGCTCAGACTCCTCCGAAGCCGCCCACCCTCCTCGTCTTCCACCCCTCCCATCCCCCAATCCATCTGTTTTGGTGGAGGCCATCCATTAATAAAGAGTCTGTCCTTTCATTTCTATTTCCCTTCCCTCTGTATTATTTATTTACCCATCTATCCACAGTTATGGTGAGCAGATACGGTTGCCAGGTTGGGATGCAGGAGATCCACCTCCTCCTACTTTGAAAAACTTTCATTTCATACCACATATGGAAAGAGATCATCCTCTAAAGTTTCTAACTGACTTAAGTCTTTTCACTATTTAAATTAGAACAGTGCAAACTTTTTGAAAACATCTGAAACAGGCCCTGATTGGCAGCATTTGCCTGATCAGAGGAATTTTTACTCCAGCCCAGACGAGTCCCAATGTGTTGGCTGGAGTCAAAAAAAACTTAAAAAAGAAGCCTTTTAAAGTTTTTATTAAAATGGTAATTACTGTAATTATCTACTCACATTAAAACTTCTGTCTTCGTGACACATCTTTGCACATATTTGAATAAATGCTGCAGTAATTGAGCTGCAAATCTCCACCTTTCAAACAGAAGCAATGAAATAAGTACCGTCTCCAGCTTCTGCACTTTTTTGCAGAAGTTACTTTATAGAATTTCAGAACATTAGGCCGCCCTCCTGCGTCTGTCTTGTCTTTTCGGAAAGTTCAAAATAGTTTATGCAAAATTTGATGGTGTTCAATTCCACCGTTTCCAACCACTGCATCTCCATCTCCTGTGTATCCATTTATCCATCTTTATTTTCCTCCCTGCTATTTCTGTCTATCCATCCTCTGCATCCTCTCGGTGGTCAGCAGCATTCATAATTTCTAAATGTCATTTGGACATTAGCTCATGAGGGCAGGAAGGGCGCTGCGAGTGGGGAGGAGGGGGGGGGGGGTGATGGAAGAGGGAGGATGTAGAGGGGGTCATGAGAGGAGAAACGCAGTAAAGTCATCTTCATGGCCTCTTGGAGACTCGGAGATTTGATTAGAGCTACAGGCCAGAAACAGAAGATAGATGCAGACGGATGCAGATAAAGAGCGCATCATGTGCTCACTCTGCTTCTCCACACAATCGCTAAGAAGGAGACAGAAGGAGATAAAGAGTGAGGCTGAGTGCCACAAGCTGGATAAAGAAAACCGGGGGAACTGAGGAAAACAGGATTTGCTAAAAGGTCAGAGAGTGATATCTGAGAAGAGCTATTTTCACCTCTCAGAAAGCCAAATCTAATCTGTGTGATTGTCGGGTCCATCTATGATCTGCTCACCACCTCAAAAAGGCCCTGAAGGCTTGTTTTCCCTGCCCTCTGTTGGACAGAAACAGAACTGCATGACTGGACCAGAATTGTCCGTGTGTGTGTTTTCTGAGTGGTTTTCTTTGACAGCAAGTTTTAATGATACAGTTATTCGATTAGTTTCACTCATCATCATTCACCTTCGTCATCACCTTCGTGTGAGGAGAACTCGGAGGACACAAGTGACAAAGTGCTTCTCAGTGTGGGCATCAGACCAAGTTTGAGCCTCTGGTAGCAGAAAAAAAGCTGCTCCCTTTTGAGCTGATGTTGCAACCTGACATCCACTTTCTCCATCTGGTGCTCGGTTTGACAAATCTACAGGGTTTCTGTATCAGCAGCACAGGGTTGGGCTCGGGCAGATTATTTGTGTCCATCCCTGAGTGAAGGGTGAGTCAGTGACAAAATGTTGACACTTTATAGAAATAGAATTGGATTTTGATTAAAAAATATTCAAAGGTGCCTCTGTGCACTTAGGTCCAATGCAATATCTCATAATAAAGCCAATGAGACCTTCATCAATGCAAATCTTTGACAAAGGGGGAGTCCCAGATCTTATAATGAAATCTAGCAAAGCCCTTCTGTGCTTTGTCACTGATGCAGTTTCCAAGGTCCAAAACACATAGAAAACACTGCAAATGAACACTGAATCAGAAGACGAGTGAAGGCAGAAGGCAAACAGCATGTCAGTGTCAGATAAATGGGACGGAAATGTTGCAGTAAGATTCATATCAAGATCACCATATTTCAACTCATGGGCTGATGAATATCTAATAAAGCTCTTGTGTTTCTGTGCCTCCCTCTTTGTAAGTGAACATGCTCAATACCTGCAGATACTAAATTAAGCTTTTGAAAAAAATCATCGTCTAAATGTGTTGCCCTGCTTGTCACAAACTTCACCCAGCACTTTTTTTACTTGGTGATTGTTGACGTCCGTCTCTGACCTTCTGTGACTTGATTCACTCGTTTGTGCAGATTGGTGGGGTTGTGTTTAACAGGGACTGGATCCAGGTGACAAATCAGCGCTTTAATCGCCTCAGCTGTCATTTTTACACGAGCCACTAAAGTGAATTTATCACAATTCAATGAAGTGATGGCACCAAGTCCAACAGTAGCTCAGCATTAACAGCTCTACAGACACAGAGCGCTGAGCTTCCTGCAGGGACTGATCCTCACCTTGGTTTGTGATTAGCAGGGCTGACTGCAGGGGCATCAGAATACACCTCAGATACAAGTTATTATTCAAAGTATGATCATACAAAATATCTGGAGGCCATCTTTAAACAACAACAACAATGGAAACAGGTCTGTAATGTTGTACAGATTTTGTACTTAGTGTATGAATATGTAAATAGAACAGCTTGGAAATATATACTTGATTGTGTTTGGATATTTTGAGACACCAATAAGTTGTAATTAATTGTATTCTTTTTTTTTTTTTAAGTAACTTCAAATTTATATGTATCTCAGATGTAATATTTATACATATATAAAAGATTCTGGTTTATCAAATGTATATTAAACATTGACCAAAAATATATAAAAATATTTGTGAAACACAGCTAAAAAACTCCCACCGCTTCCTCCATTTTGGGTGTGAATTTGTTCACCACAGTTGACCTGGATGTTTGCAATAATAAAATTCTACACGTTTATTTCCAGTGTTTCCATGTTTTGCACTGCGTTTCCATTGTGCAAGCATGAAAGTTGGACTCTAATAGAAACAGTGGAATTTGAAAAGGCTTACAGGATGGTGATGCCGACCAGGCAGTCCAGACATGCCAACAATTCCAACAGGGAGCAGGCAAGAATCCCAAATCCCAAAACAGGCGAGGTCCAGGAAAACTAAGCAAAAATCCAGCAGGACTTAAGGAACATAACAGGATCTAATGAAGGACAGGTGGAACTAATCAGCAATCACCAAGGGAAGGAAGTAAAGTTAGTGATAGGAGAAGAGAGGTGAGTGTCAAAATAAAACAAGGCTGACGTGAATCAAAGAAAAATGAATGTTCGAAGGAGGCAGGTGGAGGCTTCAACAGAGCAACAGTGATAAAAAAAAAGAAAAGTGGACAACAGTTGTTTCTTTTTTTTTTTTGATGTACATCACCAGTCAAATCTGCCATTGATAATAAATGTCAGCATGTAAGAATGGCTGCCAGGGGCCTGATCCATGATGTCGCTTACACATCTAGTAAAAGAAGATCACTGCTCATTATCATCCATCTCACTTACTCTCTCTCTCTCTCTCTCTCTCTCTCTCTCTCTCTCTCTCTCTCTCTTTGTCTCTTAATCATCCCAACACAAAGAGTTCACACAGCACCATTATAGACGGCGGCGCTGGACTGTTCATCTAATTGGTGTGTATTGATGAGACTGCCGCTGGTGTTGCCACAGATACAGGTCATTAATGTTACCCCCTGCCTGGCAATGTAAGACACACTGAACCACACACACACACACACACACACACACACATAGGCCGAGAAGAGCCTCACCTTAGAAAAACAGAATAAGCTGCCAAGGGGACCGCTGACATTAATGAATGAGATATGATGATGATGATGAGGAGGAGGATGGCGTTTGTATATGTGTGTGTGTATGTGTGTAATAGGTCAGGAGGAAATTCAATAAATGGACATGCTTTCAGTTTCAGTCCCCATCTCTTTATGTCTTTTGTCCATCCATCCATCATCAGCCTCCATCCTCCTCCGACCGTCATCTCGCTCTGCTTCTGCCTCTCACACACATTTTCCAACTGGCCTCATCAATCACAGAATCACAGAAAAGTTAGGAGGTGATGTCTCAGAGTTTTATTAGGACCTGACAGAAAAACCAGCAACAGCAACACAGTGAACCGTGATCACATCATACAGATACAAATATTCACTAAAATGACGGAAAAGCAATAATTCAGTTACAAAAATAAAATGAAACAAAAATAAAACTCGCTGATGATAAAATGTGAATAAAAAATACAGTGGTTTCAATTTCATGCTTTGCATTATTATTCAGTCTTTCAAAATAAATTATTAGGTGATTAGAGCGATTTTGTGGGGCTGAAACAAACAAAATTAATCATCAGTAATCATGATAATCTTCATTAAAAGTCATCAATTTTCATCTTCTGAACATGTGAGAAAAATGTGATGTGATACACAGTTTTATTTGGCTGTAAACAGAATATCTTTGAGTTCACTTAGTCAGACAAAACAAGACATTTGAAGATATAGTTTGTTTCAGAGCTGGTGATTTACTAAATCAGGTTGTAAAATCAAGTATGTGAACAGGAAGTTACTGCAGCATCATGAGCTAAAACAAAACTTCCTACACAAGCAGTTTTAAGGGGAAACAGTATATTAAAGGTAGCTGCTAATTCTTCATTGTATGATTTTAATTTATAGATACAAGGAGAATTTAGCAACCTGACTGACACTATTCATTCATTTAAAAGCAGATAAATGTGACAAAAGAAAAACAGGTGAAATGAAATTTTCTTTGTTTTTTTTAATCTGTGAAGCAAAACCAGAACATTGACCTCAGGAATAAGGGTCGTTTGATTTAACGATTACTCCTGACAAACAACACTCAACTTCAAAATGTCTGACTCATATCAAACAGTAGAAACAAGCTGGTGTGTGACTGCTCCTCAGCTCAGAGACAGAAAGACAAATGGAGAGAGAGAGAGAGAGAGAGAGAGCGTCTTGAAGTTTGAGTGCTGGTGATTCTGTGAGTTCATCTGCCTCCAGCTGAGCTGCAGGAGAACGAATATAAATGTGTGACTCACGACCAGGACGGAAACAAAGTGGGACAGAAACCGAGACATATCAAACACACGCACACGCACACACACACACTACAAAACAGACTCCATCTTTGGAAGCCTAACCTCATATTAAGTCGTAAAAATATGTCAAGAGGTTTTTCTGATTGAAAAAGATTAAAATTGTGATATGAGCTTTGACAATTATTTCCAACAACAAAAAAAATAGATATAGAAGATTTTAAGATTTAAATTGAGATTTTAAAAAAATAGTCTGAAAATATCAAACTTTAATAATTGTCAACATCATTTTTTTTATGGATTCTATTTTTCTCATGTTTCTGCTCAAACACAGATGAATTCATCTTTGGATCAGGGTGTTTGGGAATTCATTAACTGGGAGCTAATTCATATATACAGATGTTGACCTGACAGATACTGTAACATTTCAAATATAGGTTCTTGTGTAAAATGTAATTTTTAAAAATCTAAACATTGTACCTTTTCTTTAATATTTTTTCAAGTCACACTTACAGTACATATCGTGCTGTTGAAAAAACCTTTTCCAACATTTCTATAATCCATAAATTATGGTCCTTAACAAACAGCTTCAGTTGTAATTTATCAGTAACTGCAACATATGCAGTAAATGTACCTGTGGAAAAATAGATCTGTTGCAGTAACAATATACAAAACCCCATTATTTGGCTCTGACCCTCATGTTTATACATCCGGGTGTTTTTCTTTACTGTGAGAACAACTCGGCTGCATTTGAGCGTCATTGTTTCCCACATCATGTAAACTAAGTTGGCTAAGTCCAGCGTCATCAGCCCGTTCAGCTGACGTCCTGCTGGCAGCTCTGGCCCGGTTCAGACTCCAGCTGAGGTCGAAGGTCACCACACCCGGCAGGACTGTGCACCTCGGTTCATGATCGACGGCTCGGGGCAGTTGAACGCTTTCCGGAACTCTTCGTAGTTGCTCATGGCTCCGACGACTCTGCAGGGCGACAGTGAGGGCAGAGCTCAGGTTGGAAGGAGTGTGTGCGTTCATCAGTGCGTGTGTGTGTGAGTGTGTGTGTGCTCACCTGTATTTTGGTGGACTGTGAGCTCCACTCTGGATCTGGTCCCTGGCGGCTTCTGGTCTGTATGAGTTACATCTCACCTGCAGAGTACAAAAACATCGGATGGGTTATTTGACTGTCTGTGTCTGTGTGTTTCCACTTTTTTGTCCAAGCTTGTGTTTGCAACATTGTCAGCTGAATTGTGTTATTATGTGCAACATTATGAAGCATAGAATCAGTTAAAATCCCTTATATATATAGTGGTGGAATAAATCAGATCTTGTGTATAACTTCAGTAAATGGAGTAATACTACAGTGTAGAAATACTCTGTCACAAGGAAAAGTCTTGCAAAATTTTAAAATATTACAATAGAAATATACTTAAAGTATGAAAAGTAAAAGTACACATTTTGCAGAAAGGCCTATTTCAGAATAATATACAGTATTTTAGATTATAATTATTGAGCATTTAAGTGTATATCACCTTAATGTTGCAGCTGGTAAAGGTGGAGCTAATGTTTATTACATCTGTATTGATTGGCAGCTTAATCTATAATAATACTAATAATATAATTGTGTTCATAGTTCAAGACTTGTGCCTCAACTTTAACTTGCTGAGTCGCCATTTGGGGAGGAAATACCAGCATATTCAGCCACGACAAGAGAAGTGCACAGAAATGCTCCGACCGGTTGAAGCATTGGCAGGGTGGCAAAAATAGTCGTGTGTGTGTGTGTGTGTGTGTGTGTGTGTGTGTGTGTGTGTGTGTGTGTGTGTGTCCCTACATGTGCATAGCTGAGGAAGAAAAGTTGGTTGTTGTTCAGTCCGACTCCAGGCAGCCGCGGCTCCTCCACGCCACCTCTGCTCTCATCTACCCACCGCCTGTACGCCTGCACAGCCACACAAAGGGAAAGTTTTCTCACCTGGACTTCAGAACATGACAGCTGGAAAGTTTTCAAAGCAGTTCTCTCACACAAAAGGACATTTTGTGTGGTGAAATACAGGCAGCGAAACAGTACATGTGGAAACAATGAGGGAATGAAACATAATGAACGTTATTATTTACAACTATAATTTGTGTCTGTCTGAAAGGTCAAAATGTCTGTTATCAATTTCCAGGTAATCCCACAGAGAGAGAGCGTCACAACAGAGAACAGATCATACCCTGAACGCCTCTCTGATTCCTCCATTGTCTGCTATGTTTTCTGCCAGAGTCCTCTTGCCACGCACCTACAGAACAAAACATCATTTAAGCTCAGTTTGACGTCGCAGTTGTAATTTCTGTAGATTCAAACTCTTACATTCAGGCCTGCTTCATCCCAGAAGTAGTTGTTGTACTGCTCGATCATGCACTGCGTCTTCTCATTGAAGGCCGTGACAGACGAGTTGCTCCACCACTGGTCAAGGTTGCCGTTCTTGTCATACTTGCGACCTGTTCATGAAAAACATCCCATTTAAAAATCACACAATAATCTCATCTCTTACATCTGAGGTCGTTCTTGTTGATCCGTATATTTACCGTTATTGTCAAAGCCGTGCGTTAGCTCGTGTCCTACGATCACCCCGATGGCGCCATAACTTAAAGATCTAGAAACAGACGACCAGGGGCAGAAGTTTAGGGACACTCTGGCTGACTCTGTGTACTCTTGGTGCAACATTATCATGGCTACTAGCTGCTGTATAAACAGTATTTTGACTGGTCTTCAGGAAGTAGCTTTATTTCTAAACACTGAAAATGTCCATAATTAAGCCGTGATGATATGTTAGTGATGTGTTTTCTCCCCCGCGGCTTCATGTGCATCCTGGACACCCATCACCAAGTTTCCACAAACACATATTTTGAGAAGATAAATAAATGAATTTCACTGTGCCACATACGGCTGAGACCAGGCCTTCAGTGTGTAAATATGATCCAAGCTCTATTTTGAACAATGTCACTTTCATTGACTGCATTAATTAAGGCACAGTGTGGCGTCATTAAGAGATTTGCTTGAACTTCCATTTGAGAAAAAAAGAAGATTTTAGAAATAACTTGTTGGAATTATGAATTATTTTGGTCTTTAGATGAAAAAATATTGAGACTTTCACATTCTGAATCCTCAAATTTCAGTCACATCTTTCACATTTTAAGGAAGTATTGAGGAATAAATCAGTTATGGTTGCAGAATATATATCAATAAATTAAAAAAATATATAAGATATTCCTTTAATCGTCCCTCAGTGGGGAAATTCACATAAACATAATTCCTTGTCCACCCTTTCAGGATCAGTAGCAGTTTCTAGGCATGGATGGGGTTCGAACCCATGATCTTTGGTTTACGAGACCAACGCCTTACCACTTGGCCACCATGCCTGGACATACAGTATACCACAGTACATGTGATATAAAAATGAAATGACCTGTGATTTTATGAAGTATTACAGGTGTTGTTTGCTCACAGACTTTAAGACGACAGTTCTTCTCTGTGTTTTTCACAGGTTCTTGTCAGAATAAGTGTTTCACAGCTCCACATCGCTCCTGAGCGAAGCGTGAGGAGCCATTTCTCTGCTCTGTTAGCAGACTCTCACCTCGGATACTCTTTCCCCCAGAAGAAGGGCTTCTGAAGCTCTCCAGCCGGGAATCCTAAAAGAGAAGGTCAAAATAGATTCATGTCTGTGTGTCTTTAGTTGAGTCCAGACAGGATGGGTGTTGGAGAAATTCTTATCCTTTATGCTCATAATCTTGTGACTTATCCTGTATGTCGCTCCATGATATGTTAACATGATATGTTTAACAGTTTGTCTTCTGGCGACAGAGGCTGTGAATAACAAAGGACATCCTGTTCTCCTCTTAAGGTCATCTGACTTGTCTTCTGTTCTGTATGATAAACAAAGAGCTGTCTCCACTGTGAGTGAGGTATTTGCCAGGCTTCTGCTTATCTGACATTACGAAAGCCTCCTGTGAACTCTGTATCCTTGAACAGCACTGACTCTCTGTGTGTTAATTGTTTCGTTGCTGCAAGAATAAAAGACCTCCTCTTGTGATCTTCAGACGGTGTTCCTGAGCTCGTTCTTTAATTTTCCTAACAACTTGGTCCTTTAAGCTGGATCTCAACAGACTCTCCACTGTCTAGACCAACAGGACCTGAAACCGTGCACAGGGGAGTCCGGGGGTTCCTTCCTGAAAGACCCTCATTTCTCAAGGCTCCTGTTTTCTGTTAATTCTGTTATTGTTATTCTTGATTAAAAAGTAAATGAGCAAATCTCATCTTGTCCTCTCTGTCAGTTTGCTTTTAATGCAAATTCCTAATTATTTCTGTCACTGAAATGCCGACTCAGACATTTTAGGGGAATAACAATCCCCCAAAAAATGTATTATGGGCAGATATTTTTAATTGAAATGACTGAGGTGCAGAGTAGCAGCATCCTGTCTGGACAGATGTTCAGAAGTCAATCATTTCTGAAAAAAAAAACAAAAAAAAAAAAACTGGCATCTCATTAATCAATCATTTTGTGTCTTACTGATTTGATTGGTGGAGGAACTGTAGAAGGCGTTCACAGTTGTTGGGTTAGTAAACCACCTGCAACACAAACGCACACACACACATATTACAGCACGTCAGACAGGAAGTAAAACACAAGCAGTGACACAGCAGGTCGACAGACGTCACTCACTCCGTACGCGGGACGCTCTTTCGCAGCCAGCTGATGTCGGCCTGGGCGATGAACTTCAACGTCTGCATCACATTCCCGTAGTAGTCCTTCTCACTGAACTCTATCTGAAATACACACAAACAAAAATACACACCTCAGATATTAAGCTAAGCTGTGATCAGACTGATCACAAACTGAAGACAAACCGAGAATCTTTGAGCCCATCAGTCACTTCAAGTCACGTTTATGAGGAAGTGGATGAAAGCATGGAAAAAACAGGAACTTGTATTTTAAGCTTTTATTTATTTGTGATGCCAAGTTGTGCAACACCAACCTGCTTTAAATCTTCATTGAGGTAGGTGTCGTTCAGGATGAACTCGGGGTAGCCGACCTTCGGCAGGACTGCGTGAGCCTGGAGAGAGAGAGACGACAAAGCGAACGTAAAGAAGAGTTTAAACAGGTTTTTAATTGTAAAGAGATTTATCTAACACTCATTCAGAGGAACTGATACTGAAAGCAAACACTGAATGAGATTTAGAGCAATAAAAAGTGAGACAAAAAATGTTCCTGCAACGGCTCTAGTAAGAAACAAAGGAAAGACAAAGAGGGAGTTCTAACTACAGTGTTGGATTTTTAGGTCCTTGTTGGATTGAGCAAGTCCAACATTGTTCGTGGTCTGAACAAAAACTCCTTGTTTAAATGACTTCAGTGTTTTCGCTGGTGGATCAGGAGGAAAACATTCGAGACAATAGAACATAGAACATTAGAAAAGTCAGTGGTTCTCCGCCTACAGAGACGGTGACGCTGCTGTGAAAGGCCAAAAATAAAGGTCTTAAATCAAACTGTGTGAGCGCTCATGATGGAAAGAGATAAAGCAGAATCCACAGACGACAAAGTTAGATCGTCACGGCGAGTCGGTCAGTTCTCGTTTAAAGCTGCAATGATTAATCATTTTATATGAAGGGTAAATGAAATGGCTGTGTAATGTGAAAGAGGTCAATCATACTGACAATTATAACCTGACTCTGCAGCTACACTCAGAGTTTAAACCCTCCTTTAGCTCATTTAAGTTACATTTAACAGCTCAACAGTCAAAACTGCAGCTTGAAGTTGAGAGTTTGGACCAGAAAATTCAATATAAGCTGCTTCTTTACAACTGCTACTTCTGTAAGAGATCACATGACTCTTTCTATGTGAAAAATGTTGCTTGTAATAACAAACCCAGCGCTCACCTCTACGAAGCATTTTAGGATCTTTAAGCTCTCTGTTTTGGTTTTATGGCCGAGAACTTTACACTTTTAGTGCTTAAAGAAAAAACATATTGTTTGGAATATTGAGAAAAGGCGTGAAGTGATGAAGCTGTTCTCACCTTCTCGATGGCCCTCTTCTTCGTCGGCTGGTCCATCCAGTCGTTTTCCTTCTCCAGCATGTCGATGAAGGCCCAGCGAACGCCCTCGATCAGCTCCTCCATCTAATAAACACAAATCAATTTGGAGTGATTGATTGTATGATGCAACTCGCAAGGGGGGGGCACATACAAAACTGGACACGCATGCATCCAGTCAAAGGTGTGTCCAAAGCACAATGAGAGCAAGAAAAAAAAAAAGAAGCACTCAGTGTCACATAAACACACACCCACACTGACGCACGAGGCTGGACATTAACGGTCTGACATCATCACCAGGTGACACGCAGACAAAATACACTCCACACACGCATCTGTTAACACATCCAGAAAACACATCCAACACTCGACCCACGATTTAGGACATGATGTCACGCACCATTTGTTTCTTGTCCTCCTGGAAGTATGTGTTGACGAAGAGGCGCCCGGTGGCATAAACAAGCGAGTTCTCCACGTAGTTAACGCACTTATCCCAGCGCGGGGTCAGCGAGGTGGTTCCCGTGGTCACCTGGTGGGGGGGGGGCGAGAGACAGAGATGCAAGGTGACACCGGCTCTTCCTCCACATGACACCGGCTTTAACACTGTTAGTTTCTCGAGCTGAGAGTCTGCGACTGAGACGCTGATATGTTTTTAAGTATAACATTCTTTTACACATGTCATAATTTGTGTTTACGGCAAGCCAAAGCTAATTTGGAGTTCCATGTAAGGTCTCAAAAATAGAATCACTCTAGATCACGCGACTCGCCCGGCTCTCTAATTACTGTCATGAACATTCGGAGGCATATACAAACAGAGATTGAGAAAAGCGAAGAAAGCTCTGAATGTTTCTACTGACATTCTTAAAGTTTTCTCACAAGAGAAGTGATTAGAGCTCAGGCTAAAAATGAGGTTAAAGCCGTGTCCTAATTCGACACTACATACGAATTCAGAGCAGGTTTTAAATAAGTTCATCCAACTGGAAAGGTGACAAAAACTTGCATATTAATTGCATATTAAATCAACTTGCAATGTGTGTTTTCAATCTCATCTCCTGTTTATTCTCAAAGTAATTTTTGATGCTTCCTTGCTCCGATTTGTTCTTGAGTCTTTCTATTCACTTGTCTTTGTTTATTCAAATGTTCTTTATTGTCTTTTATGTAACACTGGTTTTGGAAGCAGCTACAAGTTTGGCATATTTCTAATATGCAATGAAAGGAAATGAAGGAGCTGCTCATAGACACAAATCATTTAAACAGAATACATGTGCTGGTGAAAAAGCCTGTTAAGTGTTTGATCTACTATTACATGCTGCAGACAATAGAGTTGGCTGTATTTTAAAGGCTGTCTGTTATGTAGATTTTCACATTTTATTGAATTAAAATAAAAATAAATTGCAACTAGAAGACCTGAATGTTGTTTCAAAGTCCTGTTCACACTACCAGAAAAATCCTTCTTTGAATTATTGATTTATGTCTTTAGGAAATGTTTAATGCAAGTCATGTTTGAGTCGGGGTCAGATTTATAGTTTGTTAAATAAACCAGGACACTCATTAAATGCAAATCTTGAGTTACAGTAAGCAACAAGTGTAGGCAGCTGAAGGCAGCCTGTTGTTCCTGTTTACAGTTGAGCAGCAAATTCCAGTTTCACAGCCAAACACTGTCCGTACATATACAAACCATGCATCTGCAAAATGTCAACTTTTGATAGAAAACAGCCGAGTTTTAATCTTTTCGGTGCATTTTTTACATAGTTTAACTGTTTTTTTTAGATGTTTATTTTAGGATTTGAGAAGATTTGTCTGCACCAACCCGAGCGTAGTCCAGGTATCTGTAAAGGAAACGACGGCTCAGACTGGTGATCCTGGAAAAGACTGTCCTCCACTGCACGTAGTTCGCTACAGTCCTGGAGAGAGAGAGAGAGAGAGAGAGAGAGAAGAGGGACATTAATTAAATGCCTACATGTAATCTCATTATACACTATAATATACTTATAATGAGAGGCAGGAGCCCTCAAGGGCCAGTGTGTGCTCATCAGTCTGTGTGTGTTTTCTGTCTAGCTGTTCGTTCGTGTGTGTGTGTATGTGTGAGTGTGTGCGTACTTTGGATCTGTGCTGTCGATGAGTTTGAAAAGTTCCTTGAAGTACTGAGGAGCTCGGACGATGACGGGTTCAGAGGAGGAGACGGAACGAACCGGCTCGACTTTGGACTCCACCACAGCTCTGACAAAACCCAGCCAGTCAAACTACAGACAGACAGACAGGCAGGCAGGCAGACAGAGAGACAGACAGACAGACAGGCAGACAGGCAGACAGGTGGACAGACAGACAGACAGACAGACAGACAGGTGGATAGACAGGTGGACAGACAGACAGACAGATGGACAGACAGGCAGACAGACAGACAGACAGACAGACAGGCAGACAGACAGACAGGCAGACAGACAGGCAGGCAGACAGGCAGACAGACAGATGGACAGACAGACAGGCAGGCAGGCAGACAGACAGACAGACAGACAGGCAGGCAGGCAGGCAGGCAGACAGACAGACAGACAGACAGGCAGGCAGACCAGGAAACAAACAGCAGAGGTTACTTATATGAATAAAGCTCAGAAACAATTGTATTATTGTTTCTATGATAATTAGCATTTTGTTTTTTACAGAAACAATAACAGTGAACCATTTGTGCAATTATTACAATTTTCACCTTCATGCAAAACACATTTTCTCTCAACTACAATTTTACTCTGATTATCATTAAGATTCTGAAACAGCTTTCAAACCACAGGGAGCTAACATTAATAATTAAATAAACTGCACAATATCATCACAACATATCATAACATCAAATCTGAGGTTGATGACACTGATTAATCATCTGTAATTTAAGATATTTGAAAAGAAGAAATTTCTTGTTCCAATCATCTGGAACATCTGTTATGTCTTTTGGATGTAGAATAACGACTCGTGGCTGGTTGTCTCACACGCTAAGTCATAAAAAACAAACATGCACAAGAAACCATGACGAGTGTTTTTGAGAAACAAGGGAAGATATTTATAGATGTGTTGTGCATCTGCATGTGTTTAAAGTACCTGAGGGATGGAGCGCTGCAGGCGAGACAGCGTGTATCTGTTGTACATGTTCTCACTGGTGCGGTTCTCGTAGGGAATGAGGATCTGCAGACACAAGGAGCAACGTTACACCGACATGACTGATCATACATTTAAAAATAAGACCATTTACCTTCATACTGTTGGTGAGGTTGATGAAGCAGTTTCATATTTCAAAGTTAATAAAGCTGGGGTTTCAATTAGCCCCAGAGCCATAGAGGCCTAGCAAATCATCTCCATACATTAAGTGAGATTATATTTATCTGACATGGCGTCTTTACATGAGCCAGTTTGGTCTCGAAGTCAAGAGCTTTTTCCATCTGGGTCAGCGCTGCTTTCTCTGGAGCGCCCAGCATGACGGCTATATCTACCATCAAACTCAGCAAGGCCGCACGATACTGGGGAGAGGGAGAGAGAGAGAGAGAGAGAGAGGGAGGGAGAGAGGGAGAGAGAGACAGAGAGAGACAGAGAGAGAGAGACAGAGAGAGAGGAAGAGAGAGAGAGACAGAGATGGAGAGAGAGAGAGAGACAGAGAGAGAGAGTGAGAGAGAGGGAGGGAGGGAGGGAGAGAGAGAG
>JBBMOC010000080.1:1711766-1799610 GCA_037975185.1 Centropyge bicolor
CTTTTATCATTCGTAAATGTGTAAGAACTTTTCGCCTGTTTTCAGCTGGACTACGAGAACAAATGACTTGTTTTTGTCACATCTATTCTGAGGTTGTTTAAAACATCAGTGCTAATTAATGTGCACTGGCCCCTATAAATAAACCAATACACTCACACACCCATCTCATTACTCCACCACACAATCCACCTGCTGATTAATTTCACATTCTGCAGGAAATAATACCCGCCAAGTGTCACACACATTTCCCAGAGTTCAATTTGACTCCCACAGTGCATTATGGAGAGTTTGAGGTTTTGCATGTGCATGTGGGCGTGTATGAAACCTTATATGAACCAAAAATAGTTTGACACAAGTTACCCGCAAGCCCTCCACAAAGACCTTTGCTCCCACCAGCGTGCTCGTGTGTGTGTTATTTACAGTCTGCATGTACTATAATCTGAGGACAGCACACACACTGTACGATACATTTCCGCCAAATTCCTTGCAAATTATAATGCAGGTTGAGGAAAATGTGTGTGGATCTCTTTGTGTATGTCTGTGTTTATGTGTGTGTGTGTGTGTGTGTTGGACTTACCCAGTATGAGTGCAAGCAGCAGAGCGGCACAGACACACACACACATGGCCAGTGCTATCCTGTAGAAACGACTGTTGCCCCTCTCGGGTTTAACCCCGCCGCCACCTAAACGCTCCAGCTCCATGACTCCACACACACTCACACACACAAAAAAAAACACACTCTCTAAAAATCTAACTTTCAAGTGTGGAAGCAGTGAGAAGATAAATTAAGGAAAACACACCAGAAAGTAAAAAATATCTGGTAGAAAATCTAACAAAAAAAATCACATTTATAGACAAAATGAATCCAAAAAGTTACAGGAACATCTTCCTGAATTCCCACACTTCCTCTCTACCTTCTTCCCAATTGAACAGCAGAGACTTTATGAACTTTCCCAGCCTCTCTCTCTGCTGCTATCTGTCTATCTGCAGCTCCTCTAACTTCAGCCTGGCTCTTCTAACTGTTCCTCCCTCCCTCCCTCCCTCATCACTCCTCCTCTGCCCCAGCACTCCTCCTCTCCTCCCTCCCTCCAGGACAGAAAGGACCAGGCTTCCCACTGATGAACAGACATCATTTAATACAATCACTAAACTAAAACCAGAACATTATCTGTGCGTGTTGCTTTGCTGCATTGAAGGCTGCAGACCTCGCACATGTGAAATGAGTGTGTGTGTGTGTGTGTGTTTCATAGGTGTGTCTAATCTCATGTACAATAACAGCAGGGTGCTCTGCTCGAGACATTTATCAGATCAGACAGTCAGTAGAGCGGAACGAAATTAGACTCGCACACACACACACACACACACACACACACACACAGGACGCTGATTACAATCGATTAATCTGATGATGATGACGTTGCCACCGCCTGTAAAAACACATCAGTGTTTTTGTCAGAAAGCATCGATGGTTTCTTTGAAGAGGAGGCCAGAGGTGATGATGACACTGACACCACAGCTCCTGGTTGGTCCTCAACCTCCCCCCCCCCCCACTGTGGTGAGAACTCCAGCCGCACGTGCTCATTAGGGTTTGGGGCGTCGGCTACGATGTCCTTATATAGATGCGACTTCCTGTGCTGCTAAAAACACCCATTCATCAAGCGGACACGTCGACCACGATGCTATTGTTCACCGTTGTGACTCACAATCACTCGTGTCCTGTTTTTATTCTTATTGTTTAACATCCCAACTGGGACCATTCGCTCTAGTTTTGACTGTCTCAGTTCCTCTTTCGCGTCTCATTTATAGCCATGTTAGCAGCGTGGCTTTAGACGTGACCACGATGGCCAGTCGTAGTCGATACGTCACGTCACAATAACTAAGTGAACGTTGGAGCCCTGCAGTGTGTGAGCTGTTTGTTTCATGATTTGCTTGTATTCTCTCACTTATGTCTCAATTCACCACTTTGGACCAGACTGAAATATCCCAACAACTATTGGATAGAGTTCCACGAAAGACATTCATGGTCCCCAGAGACTGAACCCTACTGACTTTGTTGATCTCGACTCTTCATGTGGTGTCACAAGCAGGTCAAAGCTACCACTTGCTTAATTAAATATCTCACCATCTACTGCTTGAATAAGCTCAAAATGACGTAGTAATGTTCATGGTCCTAGCTGATGAATTTTCCATATTTCATATAGATATTCATGTTTCCCACAGGAAGAATCCTCCTGACTTTGGTGACTTTTCTTTTAGCATCAGTTTGAGATGGACATTTTTGTTTATTTTTATTGAAATATCTTGACAACCATTGCCATGAAACTTTGTACTAAAATTCATGGTTCCCAGAAGACATACTCTAACATTTTTGATTCACTATAAAATGATTGGACAGGTTTGAAATGGACTTGTTTTCTACTGGATGAATCCTGCTGAGTTTAATGATCCCTACTCTTCTTTTAGTATCACAATGCATTTTACATTTCAGTTTTATTTACTGAAAAATATTACAACTATTGGACGGATTGCCAGGAAATTTGCTGTAGACATTCATGGTCGTGAGAGGATGAATGATAATCACTTTGACCCTGACTTTTACTCTAGCGTCATCATCAGCACTTTGCACAACTACTGGTGATCCTGTTCTTCTCAGCTGTACTTTGTATTCAGTGCTAATTAGCAAATGTTAGCACACTAAAACTCTTAAAAAAAAAAAAAAAAAAAAAAAGAGGGTGATCATGCTTGAACATGCTTTATGGCTGCAAAGCTAAACATGCCGTGAACATTTAGCTCGAAGCATCACTCACACAGAGCTGCTGGCCATTAGTCCTGTTAACATGGACGAGGTCATGGGGTTAAATCGAGGGTCCATTTCTCAATATGAAGCAGACCATCAGAACATGCCTCCTCCTCCTCCTCCGCCTCCTCCCATGTCTGTTTACCCAAACATCCCTCCAGGCTGTGATTAGCACAAGATAAGCAACAGAAACACACAATCTTTTCACATGATAAAGGGAAAAAAAAAATCAGCCTTCGAAACATCTTATCTGAACACAAACACGCGACTCTGATCCTGCACAAGAACACTCTAATTATTCAATGATAAAGCCTCTGAAAAGGCAACAATTTTGAACCTGCTGACAGAGGTGTCTGCTCATCTTCGGTAAACACACCTCTGTGGCTGAGCTGAAGGCTGTTCAGTATTTATATGTCTGTGGGAAACACCCTGCCAAATTACCACGTGTCAGTGTCTCACACTCACACACTCAGGAAACGTAATCACTGCACAACTCCTCGAAAACACTGAATTAACACTGCGGTCTGGAGCTGTTACTAAAAGCGTAGCATGTGTGCTTTTGTTTCGGTGTCTGAGGAAGACAATGTGCCAATGTGCTGGGAATATGTTGGGTGTAAAATTAGAAAGGTGCTCCGCAGTCTCCCCCGAGAGGAACATCACGCTACAGAGAGGCAGTGCTAAGATCGTTCTCACCTGTTTCAACTGGGAAAAAATGTAAAGGATGTTAAACTATTAGTGAGAAATATGCAAAAAAGGAGCACAAGGAAACTAATAGGGGCCATAAGTCAAATAAATCAAGTATAAATTAACTTCTGTTTCTGAGTTCACGTAACATAAAGAAAGATTTAACTGCACAGTGAAGAAAAAGAAATGATTAAACCAAACATATCACAATTACACTCACTGCACTTTACATGTTATATATTACTTTACTTTAACTGCCAAAAAAATTTGGAGTGAACGACAAGTCCAAAACATGACAATGCAGTTAATGAAACAGAACAAATTATTTTATTAATTAACATTTTTAAAGAGAGCTCTTGAATAAAATTAGTCCAGTTTTGTTGACAGATCAGATCACAGGCTATCCAAGAGAATAAAAATGAAATTTACAATGTGGAAAAAAAAGTCCATTGAGAAAACAGTTTTCCCAGCACAAAGACACTGCAGAATACCCACCTTTAAAAAGCTTCAAATACCCAACAGTCCTTTTCATTAGCTCATGTTTTTGCTTGTGTGTGGGGGCAGTTGTTTTCAATCATGAACATTAGGTAGCAACGTTTTTCCAACAGTGATATGGAGTCGTACATCAAGTTACTTCCATGCATTCGCTGATAAAATGAAGGCTTTTTAAACTTTTTATCCAAAGATGGCTTGGATTCATTTTGTTCTCTCTGCAACACACTGAAGCCAAAACAGACAAAACCCCCCCTGTCGTTCCAGCAGAGGAAATATGGCATTTTGGAATCAAACCCTTCAAAAACCCGACAGTTTTCTTTCCAACTTCAAACACATTACAGATATTAAGATTTGGAAAGATTGTGCGGTCTTTGTAAACAGTCACATTGGACAGTGCCTTACAGCAAGTGCATTCATTATTTGTATATGTGCTTTTGTGTATATGGCAGCAACAAGGTGGAAGTCAGTTGTTTGTTTTCCCTGGTGGTCCAGTAAAGCCTTAAAGACAGAGTAATACTCCGCTCAACAGTCTCCATAAATTGGGCAGCACTGCTGGGTAATGCAGTCTGTTCACAGTTTAATGGTCCACGTGTGTCAAACACACCCTGAGAGAACAACTCTCGCTCCACACGGGGATTTATTCATTTAGCTTTTTTTGTCTTGCCGGAGCAGCTGACCGCTGTGGCTACCGCGCCGTGACCATCCACAGGCCCAGAGCCACATTGGCTGCCAGCAGGGCGCTGCCCGCCAGCAGCAGGAAGAAACCAATCAGCTCGCGCCTTTGACGGTCCGTTACCACAGTAACCAGCGTGGCCTCCAGCAGAGCGTTCAGCATCCACTGACCGTCGAGAGCGAAGCACGGCACCGAGTTCACCACAGCCAGCGCACCGGAGAGGGACACCACGTATCTGAGAGGCAGGAGGGTTAAAGACAACTCTACACACACATCTTAGTCCAATCCATTGACTTTAAGTTCATTCTAAGCTTGTAATTTCACTATTTACAACCCCGATTCCAAAAAAGTTGGGATGAAAGTAAATAAAAGCAGATTGCAGACTGAGTTTACAGACTACGCTTTTTGTTTGAAATGTGTTGCTGCATCAAATTCAGAATAAGCACACGTTTACTAAAATCAATGAAGCTGATGAGGTCAAACATTTAGCACATCGTCTTTGTACGGTTTCACTTGAACATCTGTCAAAAACAAATGATCACATTCTGTTTAACACAGCGTCCCCAGCTGTTGTGGGATAGTAGACATTTTACATTTTTGTTTTTCTGAGCACTTTACAACATGTTGGTTTGAAAAAAAAAACATCTGCTGATGAAGATGATGTGATAGAATCACAGGGAATGAAAAAAGCGACTGAATCTACTGTGTCACCAGCTCATTTGTGAACAGGTTCGACTTTCAAAACATCACTGGTAAAGTGGGAGGAAACATAAGCTTCGGGGGCGACTGGATGCTTCAACTAAAACAAGGAGTGTGTGTTTAGCTTGAGACGATGTAACTTCTGGCAGAAGAAATAACAAATGTTCCTTCTTACAAATAAGTTAAATGCAGAGACAGTGAAATACACTCAGTTGTTCTGAAGTCCATGTTAAACTTCAGACTGATGCCACTGTGTGACTGACTTCTTTAAAAAGAAATATCTTTTGTTGAATTTTTGTGTCTTTGACAGAAGAGTAGTGCTCACTTCTCATCCATCCATCATCTGACTGTGAGTGGAGTCATTTAAACCTGAAAGGATACTTGCAGAAGGTCTCCAGGAAGACGGGCAGATCCAGGTGGAGGAAACCAAAGCGGGGGACAAAGTTCGTCAGACTCACTGGGGAAAAAACAAAACACAGGAGGTGTTACAGTCACAGACAGACAGAGTACTTTATTAATCCCTTTGGGACGTCCCTCCGGGAAATTGGCATCTCCATCGCATTCTCATATATTGCACTGTTTAAATATAGAATACAAAGTATAAAATAGAATAGAAAATAAAAATATATAAAATCTGAAAAAGGACACAATAAATTAGGCAGTAGAGGTAGCAGGAATTTGAATCAAAATAGGCACTTGTAGGAGATCAACAGAAAATATGCATACGTGTATGTGTGTACCTGAGTGTAGCAGCAGTGGGTATGGTATGCTGATGGTAATGATAGAGTGCATATGGCACTATAATATAATATAATAAAAATATAATATAATATAGCATGTAATAGTAGTATGATATAGCATATACAATGTATAACATCCAAGAGTATAACATACATGTACATGTATAATATAATAATATAGCAGTGTAATGTGATGAAGACTACACTCCACTACATATAATAGTAATAGCAGTAATATACTACTAGTTAGTTATCATAATATAATATAATACTAATATAATAATATGGTATGTTGTATAATAATAATAATAATACTATACTAGTATACTACACTGCAGGAATCCATACAAACACTGTGTAGACTCCATCATTTTGTATACTTTTCTTTATATATTGGTAACATATGTAATATTTTGTAGTCCACTCGAACATGGGTATTTTTGAAAACAGGTTTTCCTCCTACACTTTCAAATTTGTCAGTGACATAAAATCACTTTGTGTGTAGATGAGATGCAAAACACATAGAAAAGGCTTCATTCTTTAAAAATACCCTCACATGTGTGTATGAGGCGTCAAACAGCAGCAAGTAAGACAACAAGCCTCCTCCTGCACATTCATTGTACATCACTTAGGAACAGAGAGTCAGCTCAGTATCGACACTGTAAACAGCTATTATATGACTGTTACACATCCAAGCCTCGTTGCAACGCTTACACCAAAATTACAAGCAAATTATGAGCAATTTAAGCAATTTGACAATTTATGCTTCAATATTGAGCAAAAAGGAAAAATGGATATCTCATTTGCAACTTTATAGAAAAGATTAAGGCCGTTTATCACAGTGTTTGGTTTTCGCAGGGATTTTATGACGCCAATTTATCTCAAAACGTCTGATATGATTCTACAGCTAAAGATTCTCGACATGGTCAAACTTGCAAGTGATATAAAAAATAAAGGATTAAACAGTGAGGTGAACAGAACAGAGCAGCAAACATACCGGCGTACTGAAGGTGCGGCGGGTACCCCACGAACAGCATGTGTGTGTTGGGCGGGTGTGTGACACGGATGAAGCGAGTCTGGTTCTCCAGAGACGGGGTGACGCAAACGCTGGCGGCGTGGGAGTGCGCGGCGCAGTCGCTGTCCGTACGACACGCTCGCGTACCTGTCACCATCTTACGCACCGGCATGCAGGCGTACTGGAAGAAATATGAGAGACGTCAGTAAAACGGAGTTTGAAATTTAATTCAACTTTTTCTAATGTTGGATGTCATTTCTCTCTTTCTTGTCCATACATCTCTTTGTCTCATGATGATGTGTGCTATCTTGTTTTCTTTCTAACACTTCTTCGTTGGTTCTATTTTGTGCATTAGTTGGAAACAAAGTAGCACAAAATATGTACAAAAAGGAACTGAAGTGAATAAAGGTAAAAATATAAATATGCTCGACTGTCTGGGCTGGAAACCTGCTCACATGATGAAGAAGTCACAAAAAGTCCCAGCCTCTGTGTGTGTGTGTGTGTGTGTGTGTGTGTGTGTGTGTGTGTGTGTGTGTGTGTGTGTGTGTGTGTGTGTGTGTCTGACCTCTCTCTCCCTGATGTTCCTGCCCTGTGGTTTAATGTAAGAGAAGCAGAGGTCTGTCAGGCTGTTGTTGCTGCAGCAGTCCATCGTTCCATCCAAACGCTTGAAAGCTACAAGAGAGAGAGAGAGAGAGAGAGAGAAAAAGATAAATGGAGGAGAGACAGATTGGTTTGATTAGATTTGTGTGTCAGTCTGGAAACAACTCGTGTCCCATCACACACATAAAGACGGATGGATCGCCGAGGTCGTGTTCTTTGACTCTCACTTGCTAAATCTACTTGCATGAGCTGATTAGACAAGGACGGAGTATCACACACTTTATGACATAACTGAGATTATCCAGCTGACTCCTCGTACGTCACCAGGACCTCTGGCTGTGGACTCACACAAACTAACTTGGCTGTTTTTATATCAATATTCACAATAATACAGAGTGCAGTATTAAGATCCTGAGGATCAACAAGGTGAAGATAAATTTAACACTTATTGTGGTGAAAAGGAACATTATTTCTGTGTGAAGGTTTGTGAGATGGAACAATAGAGAGAAGTCGTTAATTCTTCCCACTAATTGAGAAGAAATTGGGGTGGCAGCTGACATAATAGATACGAGAAACAAAACAGGGAATCCTCACATTTGAGAACTGGAAGCAGAGAACATTTGGCATTCTCGCTGGAAAAATTACTGAAACGCTTAATTGACCATAAAAATAGTTACAGATTAATCGATCTCATCAACTCATCACTGAGGCTCGAGATGAGATTACAGCATTTTGATAAAGAACTTTTGTGGCATTTATCTCTGAATGATGAAGTCGGACGTGTGCCCATGGAATAATTACAGACCACAGAGAAGCAACGGGAGCTCTGATTGGCCAGCTGTTGAACCCTGACCTCACACGTGGCCAATCAGAGCTCCTGCTGCTGCTCTGTGGGTTTGACCTGATTCAATTGTTCAGCGGTACATTGAGATGACAAAACACAACAAAATAAATGTTATGGCAGGAGAAACGTTGATAGATTATATTTTTACGATGCATTTTATTACAGAATAAAGAATCAGCCACTACTGTGAAAAACTTTTCCTGTTTATACCATAGACTGTATAAAATATGGACGTAGTGTCCGTGACGTCACCCATAGGTTTCTGAAGAGCAAAAATGAAGCAAATCGTAGTGCGTAGCCATCTTGGTAGCCTACCTCCGGTTACTCCAAATATGGACAAAGAGGTGGAGCGAGGGTGGAGCTGAGGCGGGTCGAATGAACGCTATTGGCTGAAAAAACCCACTGAAAAAAGACGCTTTATTCGAAATAATCAAACTAGCTACGGCTAACCAGCTAGGTTAAATGCTAAATATCGTTGCTAGCCAGCTAACCCCACGACGATCTCTTTCCCAAACTCAGTGACTAGAATTAGCCGGGGTGACGCCCTTTAGACCGTCAGTGGCTAGTTGTCAATCAAAGTGGCGCCACTTAGATTGACAGCTATGAATTGTGCATAATGATGTATGCTGTATATTTTAAACGAACGCCTTATAAAAAAATTCGCCCCCCCCAGAGTTGTCATGGAGTAGAAAAACAGCTTATGAGACTAGAGCCATGTTTTGAACCAGGCTGTAAATATGTTTTTTTCTGTCGTAAAATCGGACATTTTAACATGGGGCTCAAATGTAATTGACTCCCTTCTGCGGCCTGCTCTAGTGGTTATTTGAGGAACTGCAGCTTTTTTGCACTTCCGCATTGGCTTCATTTTTCAGCGCCGGAGGTTGCCGCTTGGTTTACACTGATACTTGGAAGCTCTGGGTGCCTTCACACTCACCTCGTCCGTGGGCCCAGCTGGGCTGCAGGCTGGCCACAGGGACACAGTATCCGGTCTGTGGGGTGTGAGAGAGGTGAGACAGGCAGCTGCTCCAGTCCTCCACTCCCCTGACTGGACAGTCCTCCAGCCCCGTCACGATGTCCCCGACTGACAGACCCCGGGGGCCGTCAGCCGCAGAGCCCTGATCGAGAGGCACAGAAATTGGATCAACTGGCCCAAAGGTCATAAAAGCAAAGATGGATGGTTTTATGAATCCTGCAATTATGCATTAGTTAGGAAAATCCGGGCGGGGACAGGGACTGACAAATGCACTTTTCCTCGTTGCCAATGAGCGCTTGGGCAACAGACTTAAAACCAAACTGCATCAGCAACCAACTGTGGTGGATTTAATAACTATATGAATGTGCAAACAATAATTTCATGTCTTGTCAAATCAGCCAGGAAAAATAAAGGCTGTTAATCACCGTGACAGTGGAAAACATGCTCTAATAGAGAGGCAGCGACTTTCATAAGAACAGGCAAGTTATTATATTCTGTTGCACCAAATGTCAATCTGAAAATAAAATGTTCCTCACAATGTTGACTCATCCATAAAAACCTGCAGCACTGACCTGGACAACCTCAGTGACCAGCGCCCCCGCCCCGGTGGAGTACATGGGGAAGAGGAAGAGGGGCAGCAGGAAGAGGAAGGCTAACGCTGCCACACACAGAACAAAGTTGTGCCACACTCCTACAAAATAAAAAAAACAGAAACATCATTTCCTTTTAAATTTTCAGTTTTAGTTTAGTTTCAGATTCATTTATTTAAGTTTGAGGTTCGTTTTAACGCTTATGTTCCAAAATTAACTTTTATAAATGACTTTTTAAGACATTAAAATGGGTCAAATTAAAACAGTTACACTCATTTTTTTTTAGTATATAAGTTGGACTGATGCTTATCTAAAGAGCACACCCTTGTCTCAAAGTAGCATAAAAGGCTTCACACTTCTCAGACTTTGAAAATTGTAAAGATTATGAACCTGATTGAGTTAATCCTCCAAGAGCGCCAGGCTGAAGCTCCTGAAAAGCCAGCAGGAATGTACTACAGTCTGGGTGCTTTACGTTACATGTTTCTCCACATGTTCAGACTGTAGGATGTCGTGGCAAAACAGTAACCACTGCTCTCTAAATATATCTCTGTATACAGTCTTAATTACGCAGGATGACACAGTCGGTCTCACAAAACCACAAGAAAAAATCCACATTGCCTGATAAGGTTAACGCACAACTTTTAGGGTCTTATTTTTCCTGAAACATGTAAACATGCAAAGCCATCAATCAAGTGTGGTGACAGCAGGATCAAGCAACAGGCTGCACGAAGCCTCTGGGAAGAGGTGGTTTGAGGAAAATCTTTTTCTCTGGGGAAAAAATTCTGACTGGTTTTAATGTCTGACAAGTGTAGTCAGTGCTGTTTAGTACATCAAAATAAAAAATAAAAAAAATGTGAAATTTAAAAAAAAAAGTTTTTAATTTTAGGGACAAATGGTGCGTTTACGTTCCATACATACGATGCGTAGAGTAAACAGTTATTAAAGTTGCATCACCGATCTCTCCAGGAATAAATAATAAACATGTTATGTGAGAGAGGCCCCCTGTGGACAGAGCGACCTCCGCTGTGGACAGACAGAGACGCAGATAAATAAACACAGCATGTTGTTATGTCACCACTCCCCTGATGGGAATAGCATCTCTCTCTCTCTCTCTCTGTGTGTCTCTCGCTCTCTCTCTGTGTTTGCCATATGACTTGATCGGACGTCTCAGTTTGGTGCCTGCAGTCACACACCCCAGTTATTTTCTTGTCACATTAAGCAGAGGAAAAGCCTGGAGGAATTTTTAACCTGGTCAAAGATACAGATGAGTTTACAGTAGCTCTTCGCTGCCCTCTAAAGGCTCCTAGCGGCACAAAGCACCATTTAAAATGTTTTAAAGTGTCATGCTCTTACGCACTCTGACAGCTGACTGACACATGAGTATCTGCAGGGGGTTTAGCCTCAGAATCATCCTGACATCTATGTCCCTGTTCCTGCAGGATTATCACTGAATTTAACTGACAAGAAGCACAAAACATGTGATGTTTATAAAGAACGAAATGATGAATTCCTTAATAGTTGTGTGTCTGCTCTTCATCGACAGCTGGTCTCTGGTTGGACAGACAGAGCTATACAGCTGTAGGAACATTGTATAGACCATATGTGTAGTATAAACCTTATAATAATCATCATAAAAGTTGACCATCATAGTAGCTTGAGTAATAAAGTCTAGTCAAAGAAATATTACTGAGGACAATACAATTCACATAAATAACGTAGAAACATCACAAAACATGGTTACAAACACCAATTAACGTAAACATGACTGCTTAACTACGAAACGTAATTCATAAAGAACATACAGTACACAGACCAAAGCAATGGATTCACTTTTCATAGCAGCATCCTTTGACTTCATTCAAATTCCAGTGGCATTTTGGTCCTTGCTGAGGTTGATTTTACGACACTTGAAACCAAACCTTAGCAAATAAACACCCTTTGCTTTCCTTTGAAAGAGAGCGCTGTCCCTTTTCCCTCTCGAGTGTTCAGTTTATACAATATTGTTTATGCAGTAATTTGTATCATATAAGCATTTTTCTCTTCTTCAAACTGCCCTCTTCACTGCTTTCTAATCAGAAACTGCAACATTCTTCTTGACCAGACCGCTTTGAAAATAATCTGCCTTTAACTGGCTCCCTACGGTGGCTCATAGGAGACACCGGGCGCAGTCATGCGTGAATAACTGCCAGCTCCACCAATCAATTCATTAAAATCTAATCTTCTTAATTGCAGAGTGAAATGATTTGATGTGAAGCAGCTGTCTGGTGTTCAGATGTAAAAGACCTCAGACTGACCTTCACTGGCAAAACTGAAATGAGTATTTAACAAAATGCTTGAAATAATTGTGATTAATAGCTGTGATCACATTAGCAAAATAATCAGGATTATCATCTTACCGGCACAGAAGATGCGGAGCTGCTGAGTGGGCGATATGAGGTTGAGGTGTGTGGTGAAGAGGTCCACAAACGCACCGGGATACACCACAAACACAAACATGCCGAAGCCGTTCACTCGCACTTGCTCCCTGTCAGAGGGAGAGAAAGATTACATTAAAGGCCCTGAAACCTTATTTTCTCAATCAGCCTCTTACTTTGAGTAATGAGATGGAGTTAGAGCAGTTTGGGTAATTTCACAATGAGGGATTCTGTATTTCATTTTTGCACAGTGCTCTTCTCTCTGGTTTGTAGAGGGCGGGGCTCAGTTGGAAAAAGGTGACGCCATATACTTCAAAATTTGTTAACGTTTGAATCAGAGTCAGATGACAGTTGGAGGGTTGTTTGGTCGCTGTCAATCAAATGTGATCAAAACACCCCCACACAGGCCCAATGAAGAAGACTGGCTGAGGTTTTGATGCTTAAACTCTTAATAAATAATACCTTAAGATGCTTAATTAACTCTTTAAAAATACTACATTGTTTAAGTTTATTATAAGCTTATGAAGTCATGAATATTTAATGATATAGAGATATTTGAAATGCAGCCACATACAGTAGATAGATAGATGCTAAGACTCAAACACAGATATTTGGAAAAAGTGAGAAAACGAACGATTTTCAGAAAAGTTCCTGAGTCCATGTTGTAATATCCTTTATACGATCATGTGTTTGACAAAGTGGAGAACCTCGCCCCATCCTTGCTTAATGTGAACAACTGAGCTGTTTTACACAGAGTCCCCAACCTTTTAGGAATCGGAGTTGTATTATAAAACTTATCGGATATTTGAAAAATTTAAATACAATCTGAAAAAAATAATAATCCTAGCGATTACAATAGGGTCCTACGCACTTTAGTGTGCTAGGGTCCTACGCACTTTAGTGTGCTCGGGCCCTAATAATGAGCCTTTATTGTAGGCCAGAGAAAGCAAAGTAGGGCTGAGATATGATGTCGAGTCACTGCCTGTGTTTTAGCGACACCTAAAAAAGATCACAAAATACCAAACACTCTTTAACCCCCTTGTGCATTTGCACTGACTCACATTGGCCACAGCATCATTGGATGCTCTCCACTGGGCCGGCTGTCAGCTGGTAACAGATTGTGTTATGGAAACTCTGCGCCTGTCTTACCTCAGTGCTGCCACAGCGTGTCCCAGCTCATGTATAACTCCGCTGAGCAGCAGGGCGATGAAGAAGTAGGCCAGCTGACTGGTGGGCAGATTGACACCAGGGACCTAACGCCACACCGGAGACCAGAAAAAGAAGAGCCAAGACACAACGGTGACTGATACAGAAACACAGCAGGAGCGTTAACAGTCAACGTCAGGCTGAAAATCTACCTGTTGTGTTGACTTCCTGCTTCTTTGATCTGATTTTCATGGGTATTTTAATCCTTTTTTTTCAGAGGAAATGTCTTTAAACTACAATGTATTCTATCTGCACTGGACATTTGGCAAATAAACACAACCTTCATATCATCAAAACGTATTTAAATCTTCCTCCACACTCCACACTTTTTATGTTCCCTTCTACTTATGAATTGTTTCCTGTTTTGCTGAAGCTGTGGTTTTTTGTGCGGTCGGCATTTTCCTCCTCCGCTGGCTGTGTGGTGCATTTTGTGCTGCTCCAGGCTGAATACTCAGTTATTAATGGCCTACTAATAGCTTCCCATGAATCACCTGCAGTGGTCTGCTGGGGATAGCGCTCACATTAGCACACGGCTATTTGACACCTCAATGAATAAAAAGTGAACAGGAGAAAAATGCTAAATAAGAGCCGTCCTCATAATTGGGGGCATTTTGTCGCCCCCTCATTTGAATATCACAGGCTTTGTGTGAACTTTCAAGGACATTTATGTCCTGAACTCCAGTTATTCTCTGACCCTGCGCACTGAAAAGAGATGATTTATAAATGTAATCCAAAAGATTATTCGATTGAAAAAATATCAAGCCTGTCTTTATGATCCAGAACAGGAGTCGGAAATATGTTTTGATGTTAAAAAGGGAAACTGAAGCTTGGGAGAAAAATCATCCTCTGTCTGTTCCCTGCATTTAATTTTTCATTCCCCTGGTGTGAATTAATTATAAGAGCCCATAAATGTCCAGGTCGGTGTGCACATACCACCACCTGCAGAGCCTGCTGGCCTCCTATCCGAGGGTTGTCTGTGGTCATCTGAGCGAGCGTCTGCTGCAGCGTCTTGGTCAGCAGCACCACTGATCCCACCATGGCAACTATTCCAAACACCAGGCCACTGTTGAACCTGGGAGAGAGAATAATGACACAACGGAGAAATCATTTAAAATGGTGCAATTTGGCCGAAAAAATGTGATAAATGTGTCTGAAAAAAACTGCACAGTGTGAAGGCTAAACTTTAGCTCTCCTCTATGATCTGTTTCACTTTACATGTCTGCTTTAATTCTCTGCGTATAAGCCGATAATAAAAAAATTCAATTTGTATTATTCTAAAACATTAATAATCCATTAGCTTAAGTTGACCAGCAGGGAAATCTTCCGACGAGATGTTTATCTTTAAGAGCAGGAAGCAGGTGTGAAAGCCTGACTGAGGAAAGTAGAGGAACAATGAAGGAACAGGTTCAGTGTGGTTTTTTAAATAAACAGTAGTCCTCACCACAGGTAGAGGGCTCGAGGGTTGATGCGGGCGCAGTACGCAAACAGCCGGTTGAACATGGTTGTTTGCCATCTCACATGGAAAGGAGACAACATCAGCCCTCGACTCGCCAACCATGACTCGTAGCTGATCCGATGTGTCACTGACGACTGTGGGAGACGACGGAAAAGTGATAAAGTTATTCAAGAGTGCAATAAACAACTCAGTGTATTCCAGGAATGTGTTTGATAAGAGGTGCAGCTAGAGTCTGACAGACACAGAATTTTTTGATGCCAATACCAATATTGATATTTGAGAGTTTAAAGTACCTGTTAATGATATACCAGCCTATATTGACATTTTAGTGGGAGATTTTTACAGCTGAGAAATAAATGTAGTCATTATTCTCTGGTGGATAAAGTTTGTATTGGCATTACTGTTCTCTGGCCTTTCTATACTGCAATTTCTTGTTAGTTTTCATAACATATTCTGACGCTGATGATGAAATAAGGCGACGAGTAAATTAGATAACTTATTTTTAAATTTATCAGATCAACTTTCACTTTGAGTTTTTCTACATGTTCCATAACAAAAATATTTTTTTTAAATTACTGCTAACCAAGCTAACCATTATTACACATAATGCTTTATTTTTTTACTACTGTGGAATATTTACTAGATTAATTACTGTGTTGTACTTCAAAATTTCACTTTTCAGTTTTCAGTTTTCAGTTTCTTCTACTTCTTCTGCCACGTGGGACAATGTCACTAATTAGACAGTTAGCATATAGTTTTGTGAATTCAGTTTCCTTGTTACAGTGCTTTACTTTAAAACATACTTCTTCTAGCTTTTGTATATAGTATCTCATGTTGTCTCAGTTTGTAATCACCATCATTGAACTTGTTATATAAAACTGGCTTCACGGTTTCAAATCTGCCTCTAAGACTAATTCTAACATTTCTTAGAGAAATGTTAGCTAGCATTAGCTGCACATCTGTTCACCAGAGGAAGGTGACTTTTGTGCCTCTCATTTGTTATTACATGCAGGTGGTTCGTCTATGAGTAACTATAATAAACAGAACCATAATAATAATAGAAAAAAGTGGGAGGTAGAGAAACATGTCGTGATGCTGTTCTGCTGCACTGAGACACCTGTTGGCTAATGAGACAGCCGCTCTGCTAACATTCATTTATCCCTGTAGTATCTTGAAACAACAAATAATAAGAGCTTATATATTCACCCTGAGCAGTGTGTCGGTGAGATAAACAGCACACCAGGCTGCCATCACACACACCAGCAGAGACACCGGGATCATAGTGAATCATCAGAAGAGACGAGATGAAGCAAACCGCTCCGGCTCCATCAGTCCGTCTGTCCGCGGCTCATCCTGCAGCTAAACATGTTCAACACCGCAGAATAACACAGACATTTTAATATCAGATATAAAAAGACGAAGGTTCTTCTGTCCAGAGATGCTCTGAATGCAGAGAGACGTCTGCGCTGTGCGACACACTTCCGGGTTGTGCACCTTCGTCTTCTTCTTTTGTTAGTTTCAAACAAACGTAGCACTACCGTCACCAAGTGGTGAACTTGAGAACTGCCTCTATAAGAAATAGGCAAATAATTGTAGGAATGACATTTCTTGGGCTGATTAAGAAAATTGAATTTAATCACTTTTAATGTATTCATATTCTTTAGTAGTTGGAATATAATGTATGCCAGACATCACAGACTAATGCTTTCCTATTTTACAAATACAAAATCATTCTCACCCCAGTTTTATGTTTCTATTTCAAACACATTTACTGCCTTCAAGTCCAGTGGAAAATGTGGAAATTATGGCGTCAAAGCTAAAGAATTATTTATCAAGTTTTTCAAATTTTGAAACTTGAACGTTTCAATTAGTTGATTTTGCCTACTTCTGCAGTTTTATGTCCTCCATGGTACATTTAATTTAAAGTAGAATCATCAAAGTGCAGTTTGAATAAAATATAGGAAGGTTGTTTTATCTTGTTTGTTTTGGTAAATTAAGCTCCTTGTACATTACGAGGAGTTTAGTGGTTATGTGGAGCAAGAGGCGCATTCAACTGTTTATATATATGTTACAGTCAGCAAGTTGTGTAGTTCTCAGGCTCCTTTCCAACAATGCTCATAAAATATGTATAAAAATTAAGTCACACAAGTAGACAACAGAATCTAATACATTGAACCATATAATAGTGCAGAAGTTAAAATCTAGAAATAAAATAGAAAATAGAATATAATACTGTGCTGGAAACATGAACATTAACGACAAATTGACTAAACTGTAATGTAGACAGTCTGCTGTTTTTGTTTCTATGATAAATCAAAGATGAAACTTGACTTTACAGGGGACCCTAAAGGCAACACGAGCTCCTAAAATGGAGCACAGAAAAATCGATCGAGGTTTGCAGAGCCACTTTAGCTCAACTGCAGCAATAAAAAAATAAAAGTGTGAGTCTGGATATTGGGTTTCGTCCTGCCAAAAGGTCAGGAGAGTAAAAGGACACCAATAAATGTTGATGGTCTGACTCAGATGCAAAAAGAAAACAAGCTCCCAGTCTGACTCATTAAACCATAAATGTGACCAAGGGAACATAAAACGCCTTGTGGATGAAGCTTTGTGTGTGGACGCTTTTCTCATCAGCGTCTCACAGAGCCTCCAGTTTGTCAGTGTTAAAGTTTTATTTCAGCAATATGAGGACTCGCACTGACAATGTTTGGAAGCCACTCTTTTGGAGTGTAGAGGAGACACCAAAACTCCATCTGTTTACTGACTGTCGATCAGGCCAATGCTCAAAGTGAAAGTGAAATATCTGTGGCTCTTCTCTGTGTTGGTGTGACAACACGAGCAGCTTGAGCAGACAAACAGGACAGATGCCCTCATGTACACGTGGCCTCCAACTTCCCATTTCCTGCCAACTAAACATCTGCTTGCAGACAACAGGGACAAACTGTCAGACAGTGAAAACTATTATCTGATCTCTGATGAAAACAATCACACATCAGAGGGAGGACGAGACATTCAGTTCATTGGCTTGACTGTCATCACTGCATGCCTCATTTTTCATCACCTCATTTAAAATGCTAGGCCCAAATCTACCTGAGCTGACCTGAAGTCTTGGACCTGAAAAGACTAATGGAGGAAACTGGCAGAAATGACCTCAGTGAGGTCAAGTCACTCTCACAAAAATACACAAAAACATTTACATTTAGCAGATTCAGGGAAGCACAGGCATCGTTCTGCATAAAACAAAGAAGAAGAAACAGAACAATCAAATGCAAACACTCAGTACTGTGCCTGTTATTGTAGAAGGTGAATATAAAATGTAGAGGATATAAAGAAAGAAAGAAATGAAGACAACAAATGTGTGAAAATAAAAAAAATACTAAAAATAAAAATGAGAATAAATAAATAAAATGTAAACGTAAACAAGTAAAATGAAAACCAAGAAACCAGTGGAGGAATTCAATAATAATCACTTTTGTTCTCTTTGTCTTTTGATGATAAGTGAAATATGGAGGTATGTTTGGACTCAAGCTTGCCTTCATTTCTCTGGTCTTTACACCTCAGCACTGTGGGTCACCATCCTATCTATTCATCTAAATCCTCATGACCCCCTGACCCCCATTTCTCCCTCCCCCTTTGTGCTTGTACCCAGTCATCATGTACAGTATACAGACACATGACAGGTTCTTTATATTTTACCCAGATCAGTTTCCAGGTTTGCTTCTTGCCAAAAGGCCAAAGGATGTCAAAACACTGTAAATATCTGTACAGACCTCCTGCTGAAGTCATGTTTACAGCAGTTATTGGTTGTTTCAGCAGCTCTTAACCACAGTGAAACTGTTTTTAACTCTGCTCAGTCTCAGTAATATTTCGCACTGTCTTAGTAAGTCTGTGTAGTCTTGCACTGTTTTATTCATACTTGCACACATGCACCACGGTCCTGGCGGAAGGTTGATTGATTTTATATGTGTATTTGCTGCATATGGTTGAAAATGACAACAAAAACCATCTACAGTTCTGCAGATTTACCAGCAGGGCAAATTCTCTGCAGCTCCTAACTTCATATGTTGTTATTGTTAATGAAGTCTGCAAACTAACTGTGAAACTTCAGCTGCCTAGGAACAATAGCATGCTGTTATATACAATACAATAAAGACAGTCAGCGATGAAGGTGTTTATCTGTCATAGGTGAGTGCTGTCCCTGCCAACAGGTGAAACCAGCATGTGTGTGTGCGGGGGCAGTATTTGCATAGTCTGAAATGTATAACAAGCCTCCAGTCTGAGTGTGTTCATTTTACTTCCTGGGCACACGGCACATTAGTTCCACAGGTGAGACTGAAAGGGATCACTGGGGTTTGATGCAATGAAGGTGGACGACTGCATGTGAGAGAGAGGTAGGTGGAAACACACACACACTTCCAATATATGGAAACAGATGATAAAACACATCTGTAGACAGCAACACACACACACACACACACACAGGGTGAAAACTCATTCTTCCTCTCTCACGATGGGTCGGATTCTGCTGGAGGAGGAGTTTCGTGTGTCTCTGAGCCAATCAGGACGAGCGGAAACAGGTCAGGTAGCCGAAGAGGACCTCAGAGAGAGCGCAGGCAGGGTAGAGCAGCCACGCACAAAAGGAGGTAAGAGAGCACACACACACATTCACACACACACACACACACACACACACACACACACCTTTAACTCTGTGAGATCACAGTTCCCCTCTGGGCCTCTGGATGTGCATCAGTGTATAAATGTAGATTTACCAGCATGATCACTGTGTGTGTGTGTGTTTGAGTGAGTGTCAGAGCAGAAATAGGACAGTGCCATTTTAGTCACTAAGATTAGGAGGAGTGTTTTGAGGACTCAAGTGTCAGGGTTTGATGGAGATGCAGTAAGAAATGGCCGTACTGTCATGTCATGGGGGGAGGCAGTTTTAGGTTTGAGTGTTTGATGCTTAAATGTCCCTTTTTTTGAATGAAGTTTGGTCTCATCACTGGGGCATTTTACTGTAATTAGAGCTGTAAAACCAGAGACCTCACACTGTATATGACACTTCTTGTTGCATGCTTAAATGTGCCACTTTTTGAAGGAAGTTCGGTCCTGCAGTTGGATTATTTAAGTCAGCAGAACATTTCAAGGTAATTTTAGTTCAAGTGACCTTAAAAAGATGTTTAAAGTAAAGAGATCTGAGCGCTCGGTGCTGCTGTTTGACAATGTTTTGGTCCATCACTGTGTGTGTCCATGTGCGACTAAGAGTGTGTGTGTGTGTGTGTGTGTGTGTGTGTGTGTGTGTGTGTGTGTGTGTGTGTGTGGTGGATAGAAAGCAGGTCCCTTCTGTGTATCACTCTTCTATTTATAGTGAGAACAAATCCCAGATATGAGAGGAATCCTTCTACCACTTACGAGGCGAGAGAGAGAGAGAGAGAGGGAGAGAGAGAGAGAGAGATGGAGGGTAGATTGGAAACACGTGTGAGAGATGGATAGAAAGTGTATGTGAACAAGCAACAGAAGTCCAAGTGTGTACAAAACCAAGCAATAGACAATACAGTATCGTGTCATCAGCAGGTAAGTTACATCTGATTTGTTTATGTGTGCATATGTTTGAATGGCAGGTGGCTTCAGCCATCGCTGTAATTTTCATTCAGCGTTTTGTAGTTTTGAATATGAAAAGTCTGTATTTTTCCAAAAACCATTAGGAAGACTCAATGGAGAAATTAAGTTGTCAAAGTTAAGTTAAGTTGATCACCTTCTTTGAGTCTGTTTTAACAAAACAAAGAATTGATTTAGTCCAAAAAGTTTGAGTTTTATTCTTAAAGTGTAAGGATGGAAATATTCTTTATTTTCTTTATTGTTAACACATCTTAGTCTGTCTCTCAGTACTTTCACATTTCTTTCCCCATCTGTATCACTCAGCCCTAATGCTCATTGGTTTATACTGAATGTAAATCTGTAAAGGAATGTCTTAACGTTTATTTGCTTTGTTGAGAGTCCAATAAGAAAAATGGCACCATAAAGAGTCCAGTATGTAAACTTTGTAAAAGCACAACTTATTTTTACCCTTCACTGTTTATATAGAACCAACAGAGGACATATAACATGTTCATTAGTGATCCTCAGTGTTGGAGGTGCTGGTTGGTTTGTTACAGGCAGAGCCAGGCTAGCTGTTTCCCTCTGACTCCAGTCATTGTGCTAAGCTACGCTAATCACCTGCTGGCTTCATATTAATGTGTGAGTTGAATCAATCTCTTCCTCTAACATCTTGGCAGGAAAGAGAATAATCTTCACAACATGTTGAATTATTTCTTTTATAGGTCATAAATATATATATATTCTTGTTGTTTGTTTGTTTGTTTTTAGAGACCAACAGTTTGGCTCATAATAAGGAATAAGTTATGAGGCTTTTCTGCTCTTTCACTCAGGCACAGTGGCCGATGTTTTGAAGACGCTGAAGCCAAGCCAGTTAAATTTAGCTTCACCATCTTTGTTTAGCTCGTTTGCATACTGACATTTGCTTATTATCGCAAACATCAAAGAGCACAATTAAGCCTGGGAGTGTCATTAGCTTTGTAGATATCTGGTTATAAACCAAAGACAACTGGAGACATTCACCAAATAATGGTCAAGATGTAAGAACAAAAATGTCAACCTCATGGTGCCAGACCAGGGAATCCCCATATTATATAACATATTATAAGATATTTCCATCTGAACCAAAGTGATGGACCAACCATCCATCAGCAATCATATTCTCTTAGCTTTTCATTCATGCTACTGTACATGCAGCTGCAGCTCTCTGAACATCCTCTTGTTGATATTCCAGAAGTCCAGTTATAGCTGATGCACACACACACACACACACACACACACACACACACTGACACACACTGCACCTCAAAGAGCCTTTTTGTTAGGTGTCTGCACAGAGGGTTTAAATGGTTCTAATGTTTGAACATTTGAATTATTTAAAGTATGAGGAATCATTGTGCCTGTGTGTGTGTGTGTGTGTGTGTGAGTGGGAGTGGACGGACAGTGTGTGTGAGCCTGTGTGTGTGTGTGAGTGGGAGTGGACGGACAGTGTGTGTGTGTGTGAGTGGGAGTGGACGGACAGTGTGTGTGAGCGTGTGTGTGTGTGTGAGTGGGGGTGGACGGACAGTGTGTGTGTGTCTGTGTCTGTGTGTGAGTGGATGGACAGTGTGTCTGTGTGTGAGTGGGAGTGGACGGACAGTGTGTGTGTGTCTGTGTCTGTGTGTGAGTGGACGGACAGTGTGTCTGTGTGTGAGTGGAAGTGGACGGACAGTGTGTGTGAGCGTGTGTCTGTGTGTGAGTGGGAGTGGACGGACAGTGTGTGTGAGCGTGTGTCTGTGTGAGTGGACGGACAGTGTGTGTGAGCGTGTGTCTGTGTGTGAGTGGGAGTGGGAGTGGACAGACAGTGTGTGTGAGCGTGTGTCTGTGTGTGAGTGGACGGACAGTGTGTGTGAGCCTGTGTCTGTGTGTGAGTGGGAGTGGACGTACAGTGTGTGTGAGCCTGTGTGTGTGTGAGTGGACGGACAGTGTGTGTGAGCGTGTGTCTGTGTGTGAGTGTGAGTGGACGGACAGTGTGTGTGAGCCTGTGTGTGTGCGTGAGTGTGAGTGGACGGACAGTGTGTGTGAGTCTGTGTGTGTGTGTGAGTGGGAGTGGACGGACAGTGTGTGTGAAAGTGAAAGGGCTTGTCAGGCTTTGCTGTGTGGCGTCAGGGGGCAGCTGCTACTCATGGCCAACATAAATATCATCCCCTTGTGTAAGCACGAGCGTGTGTGTGTCTGCGGTTGTGTATTTTGGGCTGTCCAGGCTTTTACTCTTATGTCAAGGGCAGCAAATCTCTTACTGTATGTTGTTGCACAAACAGCACCCTGGAAACGGCCTGAGAGCTGTGCCATCGAAGGCAGCAGCCGCAGCAGTCGAGGGCTCTGGGACTCACTGTGTTTCTTTGGTCCTCTGCTCTGAGCCACTCGAAGATAAGATAAATAGGCCATGGAAACTTCTACGATTAGGAACCACCCGGGTCAGTGTTGATCTGTGAAACAGCAAAGGGGAGGGAGGAAGTAAAAATAACAGACTGAGATGAAATGAGGAAGAGGGGGACACAGGGAGGGATTTCACAGGAAATCACTTTTAACAATTTGTTGTTATATTTTACAGTTTTAATGCTGTGAAATAATCACAAATAATAATTTTATGTTATTTTGAAACCTACCAAATTTAGACCATTAGGCCACATCACAGATACTACAAACAGACTGTTCACCCCATCAGTTAAAGCAGATTTACTACTTTAAATTATTAGTAATTTTTGAAACACTGGCACCTTGAATTGAGACAGAGGTGGATAAAATCAGGCCTCATGTCTGGCAAGAACCAAAAACACTGTCTCTCCTCCACTTTTTAATGTCTCCAGTCAATTCAGTTTAAAATGGGAATCTTGTAAAAGAGGCCTTAAATAATATGGTTCATTGTCACATTCATGATATCATGGAAAAACAGTGAGGTTAAATCTGCCAAATACAGTGATGCAACAACTGTGTCTGTCAGTGATGATGCCAAATTGTGATGATATATAAATGCCTGAAATCAAATTATATTTCTCACTATAGAGGGAGTGAATCTATATAAAGTAGAGGTGTAGGGGGAGTGATACTTTATCTTCAACCCTCCAGAAATGATGTTTTAGTATAATTTTTTTCCAACAATTTCTCATTGAACATTTTATGAATGCGTTCAATATCAACATTTTGCAACTCGGAAAGTATTACTTAAAAACTTTTCCTCATGATGTTGATAAAAAATGTAACTCTGGTGTTCAAAACATATTTACTGTTGCAAATTAGTTTTATGAACTTAATTTTTTTTAGGAGACAGGGTTGATTTTTCATATTGTCAGATCCCAGGAAAATGCCTAAACCAAATGTATTAGTACATCACAGACTAAGGTTCTATTTCCTTTTGTTTGATCACTGAACCTTTTTGTTATTAGATGAAACTATTCTGTTTGGTGACTGTCTTCAGGAGGAAGGAATGAGCTTCAGGCTGGTCGTCACTAACAAGGAAAGGAAGTTTGAAAAAATTGAAAGACGGACTAGAGCATTGTTAGTTTGGATTATTTGACAGTAAGAAAAATGTTGCTAATATGATATGGGTAACACAGTAAACTCTAATGATGTGTAAAAGGCAATTGTGAGCGTTCATGTGGTTTGTTGAGATTCAAATCGAAGCCATGTAGAGTTGGTCACTGCTGGTTCTGCTCAGTAAATGAAGGTGAAATGCATTTACATTCACATTTCCATGCATCCTGACATACAACACTCCATGCAAATGTTTTCTCTCACACGCTTTACATTGAGACGCTGTTGCGCTTTTATTTTGACATTCCCCACCGACTGCCTCTCATGAATGATTCAGAGAACAGTTCCTCTACCTGCCTCTCTCTGTAAGAGTCGCTAAGCAACTGAAATGCTATCCCAGGCCTTGAAAACCACAGAAACAGAGTCCCAGTGCCCCCAACATGCACACACACACACACACACACACACACACACTGAAACACACACAGCTGAATGTCTGTGGTCTGTGCTTCCTCCAGGTCAGTGGACTCACTGGGGGGATTATGTCCAAACCTTCGTCCAACGTTAAGGCCCTTCAGGTAAAAGATTTTCCTATGTGTGTGTGTGTGTGAGACAGAAAGGTGTGGCTGTCTGTCCTTCATGGAAATTTAACTTTATTTTACTACTTTAAAGACGTCATGGTGAAGCTTTGTGGTCCCTGGCACAAGCTTGACCTCTTCTCTAAACAAGACACTGCAAGAAAAAAGCAAGATAAAAGCTAAACAGCATAATAACTAAACTAACAAAGCTTCCAGGTGACAGGTGTTTCCACATTTAAGTATTTATTGGCAAAGGCAAATACAGAGTTCAGACTGTGCATATACAGTATCAAGGCTTTGTTAGTGCAGAGTCGTAGCGAGGCAAAGGATGAGGAGTCGTCTGTATCACTGTGTGTGTGTGTGTGTGTGTGTGTGTGTGTGTGTGTGTGTGTTGTAATGGCTTCGTGAGTGCATGTCAGAGAGGGTTTCCTCCATCGTCTCTCTTCTTCATTGTGCTCGTTGTCATGTCTAACCATGGGGATAGGCATCTGGACAGAGGAGTTTTGAAACACCAGTACAGTAACAAACATGAGGTTCTTCATTGAGTCTCCGTCTCATCATCATCAGTGAATCACAAACAGGAACAGCAGCTCATCTTTACATTATAAATAATCAACATTTTCATTAAAAAAAAAAACAGATTTAAAGTTCTATATCAGCAGGCTGGTTTTTATGTTTTGTCTTTCAGCATTTTCAAAAGCATCTCATGTCTTTGTTAGATTGATTTCTTATTTTCCAGATGGCTACAGACGTCCAATATCACTACAGTGTGAAAAACTATTCTTATTGTTTCAGTTGATGTTGGTAATATAAACCCTCGCTTATTGTGTTTAATGTAGCTGCAAAAGCCAAGATTAAAAATGGCTGATATTTAGCCTTTCAGTGTCAGTGTTTACTATTCGTCTGTATTGTGGGTTTCTGTTAGTATAGTGCATGATTATATGAGATATTATACTCGAAGCTGGACTGTTCTTGAATGCACCATTAATGCACCATGCAGTAACAGTATGACTTAAATGTACAGCACAGTATAGCATAGTACTAGAATATATCTTCTTAAAACTATACCTTTGTATGACATAATATTATTTCATAAGTTATAACAAATGTGAAAACTCCATTTTGACTGAATGTGTAGTTACTGAGTTTTGGCTCTGTGGGGCAGAATAGAGCAGCAGAAGCAGGTTGTAGTACAGGTAGTGAGAAGGGACATAAGACCTTGAGGGTAATGTGATGCAGAGTGAACCCTAAAACTACAGTTTAATAAAGTAACTCTGACTGAATAACACATATTTCAAGAGCTGATAATAAAGCTGGGCTCGTCCGGAAGGCAGGAAATCAATTTTAAAAAACTGATGTTATGCTTTTGAAAATGGTTGAAAGTGACGTAAATCATGTCTGACTTGTGGTTAAAGGACTCCATATTGCACAAACACCAGATTAAACCTGTGCAGAACAATTGAACTTATTTCTCTTGGTGTCACAGAGGCTCATGGCTCCTGAAGAGCCGCTTTTAAACTGGACAATAAGTTTTACACCCAACAACTATAAAATAGAAAACAATCACCAAACAGTATCGGGGTCGGCGCTAAAGTGGCTCCACAAATGTACTCCAATAATACAATTAATGGTAAAAAGTATTTGGTCAGAGGTGGCTTTTCCCCCCCACTACCCTGCTGACCCTAAAGTGTTTGGTCTCCCATCCTCATCTGAACTTTACCTTCGTGTTCACATAACACTTTCACCAAGTTTACTCAGGAGGCAAGCTTTTAAAGGATTAGTTCACCTTCAAAATAAAATATCATTTTCACATTAAAGTCTGTTTGATTGATCGACAAACAGCCAGTAACACTCTCATCCTGTCTCAGCCTCCTCCCATATTAATAGTCAGTACCAGCTCCAGAAAGTTAACATAAAAGCTCCATTAAATTTCTCCAAACAGCTTGTGCAGTATAATTGAAGCATTTTATGCCCAAATGTCCAATATTTACTTCTCTGATGCATCACTAATATCGCAGTTTCTGCATGTGCATCCCAAAGCAGGGAAGCATAGTTTAATCATAAGTTTGCATTGTTAGTGAAAAGAATAAAGATGATGAATATTTAGTGCAGATGTGTGGCCACCGAACCCTCGGAGCGCGCTGCAGAGGCTGTTTGGAGACGATTTAGGAGAGTGCAAATCACACACTTTACATAACAGCTGCGCTCGAGACATTAGAATGGAGATTTGCTACTGTTTCTACCATCCTTTGATTTATATTCACGCCGGATTCCTGCGTGCTGCTGAAGTTGTTCTCCATCACAGGGAGCATCAAGTCACATAACTGACATCAGTTTTCAACTCCTCAGCTCTGCATTTAAACTGCAATATGTCCTGTTTTCAGATCTGTGTCTTGTGTCTGTTTAAAGAGGTAAAACTTCCAGACACTAGTTTCACCCTTTTATAAAGCAGAGAGGCTTCGATGGAATTACAGCTTGTGGAAATTTAGTTCAATCAGACCAGTTTGGAAAATACATGTATTCAAGTTCAAAGTCTCTCCACTCTCAAACCTGTCTGTTGCTAATGCACCTATATCAGCCATGACTGGAAGCAGGCAGAAACAATGAGCCTGGCTTCGTCTGAAGTTTGAAACATTTAGTGAACGAATCCAATAAAAGAAGTTCTAACATATTAATTAGTGAGTTTTAAATGTGCTGGTTTAAGTTTTTAGGCCAGCTGATGAGAGTGGTGTCAGTCCTCTCATTTAACTGCTAGAAAGCACACTATGGCTGAACTTTAAATTCCAGGTGAACTACTCCTTTAACCTTTGCTTGCGCCCGGTGGAATGTCAGAAGATGATTGCAAACAGCACGCTAAGCATAAGACGGTAAACGATCCAGCCAAAGCAACGTTACAGTGACACAAATCTGAGCAAACATGCTGCGAATGAGGCGACCTCTTCCAGAGCTTTGTGTCCGACCTGTGAACCTCAATCTCCAGGAACAAAAAAAATAAACCCTGCATCCTCTGTGACACACACCGCACTCCCTCTCTGTACAGCTGTACAATATGAGCATATATACAATACATTACAGTACAGTACAATGCAAAACACATCAAATCCAAGAGACAGGCAGCAGGAGAACATCGAGTTAGCAGGCAGACCTCTGAGCTCTGTGTGTGTGTCAATGTGTGTGTGTGTCCCAATTTTCATAAAGACACATTGCTTTGTTTTTTTTTACACAATGATAACCAGGAAGTAGTGGCCATAACCAAAACAAGGGTTTTGAGGAAACAGCACACACACACACACACACACACACACACACACACACGTGCAGAGACACAGAGACAGGAAACTTCATTTGTTTAAGAGTCGTGTGTGTCTCATTGGCTGTTCTTGCTGTCCATCAGGCTAATTTGAACATCCCGATGGGAGCTCTGCGTCCAGGGGCGGGACATCCTGTCAAGAGGAGAGAGGAGACAGTCGACACAGAAGAAGTAAGACAACACACACACACACAGAGGAACGTGAAAGTAAAGGTTTAACAGCAGGTTTCAAATTTGACATTTGACAACAAATGTTTTCTTGTGCAAACAACAAACATTTCTTTCATTCTCTTCATGAAGCTTAAAAGTCTGAGAATATTTCAGACATGCATTGACCCACAATACAAACAAATGTGTACTCCACTGTGTACTTGTACTTTATGTTTTTCACCATGACCATCTTTGTTTCTACAGAGATCCGAGTTCATTCACAAATTCTCTGTCTGTTTCCTTGATCTGTCTCAGGCTCATTCCCCAGAACAACCCAGCGCCGCAGCCCAGACGCCGGAGGAGAAGAAGGCTTTGCCCGGTGCCGTGAAACTTCCTGGTCCTGCCGTCAATCTATCAGAGCTGCAGAACGTCAAGAGCGAGCTACGATGGGTCACCAAGGATTAACATGTAGGTGACCATATGAATGACGATCAGGTGAACACCGGGGATCCCACTGATCAACCATTTTTATTTACATTAAAAAAAATTATTTTCCTCTGAGCTCATTAAAACCTGATATGTAAAAGGTATTGAAGTGTTAACCCTTCACTCAGCTACAAACTGTGCATGTTGTGATTAACATGACAAAATACTGAAATAACGATAAAGTCTTGTTATTGGATCAGGATGAAAAATTTTATCCTTTTAATTTAAATTAATTCAGTTTATCAAAAAGTGACTCACAGGGAAGTGAAAACGTAGATTTGCTAATGTTTGGAACAAGATCAAAACCGTTCACAGAAGTAGGATGATAGCATCTTACATGGAAATATCTGACACAGCTTTCGCTCTCGTGCCGACATGGTTTGGTTGAAATGGTCCAAAGACAAAGATGCAAATCAAAACCAAGCCACCGGGGAAAAGTACACAAAAATTAGTTTACAAACTGTAACTTTGGGACCGATGATGCAAATCCAATCCACGAGTGTGAAAACAGTAAATAACTAACTCTACAAATGCACATCGACACATACAGAGAGAGTAGCTTTTGTGCAGTGATGGAGGAAGTTTTCACATCCTGCACTTGAGTAAAAATACACACACCACACAGGTATAACGCATTAGTACATAAGCAGTGTTTCTTGTAGTTGACAGATAATTATTTTCATTATGGATTGATTTAGAGCCAAAATAATGAATCGGTTAGTCGACTGACAAGAAATTAATATGCAACTACTTTGATAATTGATTGGTTGTTTTATGTCCATTTTTCCCACCAAAAAAAACAAATGATTAATCAATTGAAAATAATGGTGAGTTGCAGCCCCATGTTAATCTGCTTACACATGTGTTTTATATAGAATCTTAATTTGGAAAGTAACCAGTGTGTGTAGCTGTCAGACACATGGAGATGAGTGAAAAGTACAAATCCTCTTCAGCTGCATGTCACTGCATTGTTGGAGGAAACACTGGGAGAACATGCAAAGTGGGAAAACACCAGTGGCCAGACCTATTTGATCTAAAGCCACAAAAGTCTGACAAGTAGCCAAATCTGTAGGTTTGGTTTTAGAGGAGTGAGGGTGCAATGAAAATTGAGGGTTTCAGACCTAAAAAACGAAACAAAAACAAACAAACAAAATGAACTAAAAGCCTAGATGTGTGATGTAAATTGCTGCACTGGTAAAAACATTTAGTCTCAACAGTTGATTTTGTTATATTTGCATTTCTACTACAAGGAGCAGTGTCCTTTAAATGTAGTCAAATTATATGTAAACTTATTCCTATTATTTTACTGAAGACATGCAGAAGAGGTGGGAGGACTTTTTTTTCCAGCCCTAATTTCACTATGTTTCTGTAACAGTGTGATAAATGCTGAGCGATGAGCTGCAGTGGCTGGAGCTCACCACCGGGGGTCAGTGTGGGCTGACTTTGGCTATCTATGTTTGGGTCAAGTGCTGTGTGTGTGAGTGTGTGTGTGTGTGTGTGTGTGTGTGTGTGTGTGTGTGTGTGTGTGTGTTGATGCCTCAGTTTGTGGGCTGGAGAGGTTGAGTCAGGCTCTATATTTATACTTTATACAAGTGTGTGTGTTTCAGAAAACGTGTGTGAGCACTGAGGGGCAGTCTGTGCTGTGACTTTCTCAGCAGGACACAGAAACCATGATATCCAAACACTGCGGCTGTTCTGCCCGGCCCAAACCATGTGGGTGTGCTGTGTAGGAGATAAATGAGAGAGCAGCAGAAGCTGGTTCAACTTTTAGTTATGAACACGTTTCTGTGAGGCAGGAAAAATAATACTACGTGCTATTTCTGAGCAGGTTCACAGTATGAATTTACACTGAGAAAAGGACAAAATTACTCAAAAAAGTCAGCAGCTGCAAACAACATCTGTCTGATTTCTGAGTGCACTTTTGATGGACACTCTCTGACCCACAATGCAATGCACAAAGAAAACAATGCCACGTGTCCTAGCTGCAAACCAAGCAAGCACTATCTAAAGGAAGATCTCAGCAGTTCAACTCATCTTCTTCACGATGTCCAAAAGTATGTGGACACCCAAACATTACATGTAATTGTTGAACATCCCATCCCAAACCCATGCAGGCAGTAATCTGCTGCTATAACTGTTTATAGTCACTTTTCTGGTTTCAGTCTTTCCACCAGATGTTTGGAACCTGGCTGCAGACCATTCAGCTACAAAAGCACCAGCGAGGTCCAACTCTCATGTTGGCCCGGCTCGGTCCAGTTCATCCCAAAGATGATAGATGGGGTAAAGTGCAGGCCATTCAAGTTCTGCAGACCACACTGGGAAAACTTTTTTCTTTATGGACAAATGCTTGTGCACTGTTGTCTAAAATATCATTCTCTGTTGTAGCATTAAAATCTTCTGGTTGGAAGAAAAAGGCCTGGTCCAAACCTCAAAAGTCACCAAAAGTTCCCATGAGACCAGAACAGGGGTGTCCACTTACTTTAGGCCAAATGATAAATCACTTTATGTGATGAAATGAAAGAGTACACTGTTTGTTGTACAATCACTGCAACAAGAGTAAAGAGTAGTTAAAGTTAAAAGATGAAACTCAAAATAAATCAGAGCTAAGCTGCATTATTTAGCAACTGATGAGAGTCCTTTTTTTCATATTATTATTTTTCACTTAACCCTCCTATTATCCTTGGGGTCAATTTGACCCCAATCAGTGTTTATCATTCAAAAAATAATTGTTGCCTTTTTTTGTTTGACTTCATATTTCATAACTTTTCCTAATTTGACTGGTACAATTGATTAAGCATAAAATTATCATGATGATATTATTTTTAATGTGCTGAACACATATTGCACGCATTGGTGTTCCTCTGTCCTTGTCACTAAGGTTGACAGTAAATTTGAGAAGATTTGGAAGAAAACCTTTCAAGATAAATTAATTCCAATTTTGGCCTGTTGGGCCTGTTTGTCCCGATGGTGGCGCTAGAGGACAGGTCAAGATTTCATTATCAAGGGGTTATTTATGATTTCAACAAATACACAATGTGGCTGACAAAAAAAAATGGTCAGTAATAATCTGCAAATCATTTTTTTGGAGGGAAATATCCATGGGGTCAAATTGACCCCAAGGGTGAAAAGTGTTAGTAATATTTGAGGATAATAGGAGGGTTAAACTAAACTGCAGCTCTGTGGCTCCATCGGCTGATGTTTAACCTGCAGCGTGAAAACCTGCGCTGGCTCCCAGAAGTGTTCGTATGACTAAAACCTGAGTCTTTGAGATGGAAATAAACAGAAATACGTGTCAGGCGGTGAGGGCGATCAAGACGGGGAGAGAAACAGAAATGGAAAAAGGTCAAGAGAGAGATAAGTGCAGCGAGAAAGCAGGTGATGGATCAACCGGTGAATACGGCGACCCCGACTTCTCCTCGTCTTCCCGGCCCCCCCGCCGTCTCTCAGGGGTCAGCGGCTCCGAGAGCGCCGATAGCAGATGGTGAAAATCCCTCACGGTGTCTTTATCTGTGTTCTTCCTGCAGGATCCCCAGCCAGGTGGAGAGGAAGGCAGATAATCTCCAGGCACACAGACTCGCCCACTGCCACCGACAACTAGCAAACTACAGTCTAATCCCAACATGTTCAGAAACAGTAACAGCTTTCTGCGAAGCCAACGTGTGACCAGCGAGAAGCAGGCAAACACAAACCCTCTCTCTCAGTCAGTTCTCCAATAGGTCGAATCACTAAGAAATATCCATATTTATTTTACAATGTTGTTTGAGATTGCCACTAAATCCAAATCACGATTCATACAAAAAAGTGCTGTGGAGTGTTTCTGCTGCAGATAAGACTCCACTTTACTCAGACTTTTAGAAGTGAGTGAGTTCTTTGCAATAAACACATATTCTTCTGCATATTCATTGATGTTTTAGGGGTATTTTTAAGTCTGAAGTAGCTGGTTTAGAAGGACGTTTTTTGACAATTGACATAAATTGAAGGAATCCACAAGCAGAACTGTGATTCCTCTTCTAACTCTGCGACGACCAAGACACTTCTTTTCCATCCTGTCAAAAGTCCAACTACTCAGCGCTGATTTATACTGATGCTTTCTATTAAATGAATCATTTGTGATGGGTTTGAGTTCAGATGTAGTACTTTTGGTTTTTTGGGTGCGGGATTATAATGTTTTTGTTGTTTCATTGAAATCTTCAGGAAAATATTGCAATAAATCAAAATGGTTCTAAATATCACAAAGTCCAAACTGTTCTATTTATTATTGGCTACATCTGCTCGTACAATAATAGAGAATAATGAGTGTCTTTTTAATTTGCCCAAATAATTGTTCAATACTTGCTTTATGAAATTAGAACATTTGTCATGTTTTAAGCAGCATGGCTCTATGGGTGATAATGATGGAAATATCTCAACAACTGTAGAGTAAATGGCCATGAAATTTAACACAGATAGACAATGATGAATCTCAATGCATTTTATCTATAGCACCACCAGCAGGTCACTTTTTCATCTATCCAGCAGTGGCGAGCGGTGACCTGTTACAGTGGTCATGCTGAAGTGTGAACTACAGCCAGCGCCCAATTGTTGGCTATTTATTCAGTAATTAAAACACGTCATATGTTTTTTACGGGGCCCCGGAGGTGTCAGGTTGCAGAATATTTTATTAAGGCGAGGGCACGCCTTCTATAGTGTGGGTGCGCGTTAATAAAGCGCTCCCTCCGCGCTATGTTATAGTGAGGGACCGGGATAAATAAAGCGTTCCCTCGCTATATCATAGTGAGATGCCTCTGGGGCTCTGTATACCTCCGGGGCTCCGTTTTCTAACTGAGCATGCGCGTTGGCAGATAAGCCGCTTCACCGACAGCTTTTTGCCATATAAAATGCTCATGTACAGGAAACACGGCCTCGAGTGCGGGTACTACTCAATATCGCAGTGCGCATGTGCGAAACAAGCTGTCTGCTTTCCAGCTTTTCGCAAACAAAACAGGATAGATAAGGCAGGAATTTCAGACCAAAACAGTAGAACTAAGGTATTGCATTATAGAACACACTGACAGATGAATATTTTCAATTATTTTATTGAAGGGCTTGGTGCACTGCATTTAGAGCTTATTATGACCGCTCGCCCCTGCTATCCAGTGAAATATGTCAACAAGATGGATGGTACAAAACTTTGTGCAGACGTTCATTGTTCCCAGATGATGCATCCTCTAACTTTTCCTACAGCACAATCATCTGGTGTCAATTTTAATTTGGTTCATGAACAAACTAATGCCATTAGTCTCAGCTTCACTTTGTTTGTGGTGCTAATGAGCAAACGTTAGCACGCTGAAATGATGAACATGATAAACACTGTTCAGCTTCACAGAGCTGCTGTCGTGTCTGTCGACTCTTAGTCTTGTCGTTTTTAAAAAATAAATCATCTGGCTGGTGAAGCTGTCAGTTGTGTCAGCGAACAAAGATTCCCCAAATTACAAGACAGGGCGTGACAGCAAAGTTTTTAAGGTGACATGTTTAAAAGGGATTATTTCCTGGCGGAGACGTATCTTTTCTCCTGCGGGCGTCAGGAGATTGACATTGAACAGAGTGTGACATTATGTGTGCACCGATTTTTAAAAAATGCTCCATTCAGGCAAAATTAAATGACCTGAAAACTGACAAAAACAAATTAAAACTTCATGTTTACTGTGATGGAAAACGCAGCCTGGAGATTCACACAGTCTTTGCATGACTCGCAGTGAAAAATGAGCCCCAATATTTCCAGCTGAATTATTCTTGTATTATGAGCATATTTCATGGGTATTATTTTGATTTGAGAATCAGGTCGACGGAGTCACTTTGATCCTGACCTAAACCTTCACCACCAGCACAATGACCCCCCCAACATCCATCATCACATCACATGTCCTCTCACACACAGACAAACACACACGGAGCAGCTGTAGCTAAGTTTAGCCTCCATCAGGTCACGGTGAAATATTCAACCGAGAGCGAAACGCTGCTGTTTTAACAACCATACGGGAGGATTTGACATTGTGTGGGCAAGATTAAAAACACTCTGCAGTTTCAAAAAAAAGGCGTGAGTCTGTTTTTTTCTCTCTCTTTGCGAGTAGCCTGAATTTTGAACTACTGTAACTCTTCCATAAAACAAACACACACTCCCACACACACACACATGCAAATACACACTCCACACTCTCTGAATGCGAGCCAGCATCTACTCAGAGCCGCCGATCATAACTCACTACAAAATGTGCATTGCAGAGAACGCCGCGAGAACTAGTAAGTGTGCAATAAAGCGGTTGCACTGTAATGTGTGTGTGTTTGTGTGAGTGTCAGTATCGCACACACACACACGGGAGCTCAGCATTAATCAGACGCCTGTAAACACCGCTGGACGTCGTGGAGCCTGATAGCGAAAAACAAATCCTTTATTATTTTTCTCTCCCGTCGCCTCCCTCCCATCTCTGCATAAAAATACGAACGTGACATCGATCTGCACGAGGCGGCACGGGTCATAATAAGGTTAAATGCCTCCCAAAAGGGCACGGCTCGCTTTGATGCCAAAATGCTATGCAACTACTTGTCAAATCTTTGACAGCTTGGCAAAAGTTCCCGGAGCTGAATCCACCGAGCTGTGTCTGTGTTTCTATTCTCGTCTGTGCAGATAGGTGCCGTGGCATCCGCGCCCTGGAATCCTGGTTCACAGACTATAGCAGCTGTATTTACCAATGAGTTCATCCACCGGGATATACACTGAAAACCCTGTGTGTGTGTGTGTGTGTGTGTGTGAGTTTATCCATTCATCTGCTCGCTGGTGTGGCGTGGTGTGTGTGTGTGTGTGTGTGTGTGTGTGTGTGTGTGTGTATGTGTGTGTGTGTGTGTGTGTGTGTGTGTTGGATGCATGCATCTGGGCGGACGCAGTGGAAAGGGCAGCAGACGAACACAAAGCCAACAGAGCCGGGACATCACAGAAAGAGACAGCAGGCTTTGGGACGGACCAGGTTTAAGGGCCAAAAAGGGGGGTGGGGGTACACGGGATTGTGTGTGTGTGTGTGTGTAAGGGGGCAGCAGTTTTTAACCTTTCTATCATGGTGTCACATGACCCGCCGCCGCAGACAGAGCAGGACAAAAACACAGATGGAGACACGTCGATCGAGGAGACGCACTTCACTCTTTCCCCTCGTTTCCTGCTCCTCGCTCTCAGCAGCCTATTATCCCGCCCTCCTCCTCTCTGACTCTCTTTGTCAGCTACATCTTTTTTGACAGCACTCACGGCTGCTTTTTCCTGCTTTTAATGGCTCTTCATTTTACTTCCTGCCTCACTGCCGACTTGGCTTTTTCTTCCTGCTAATCCTCCCCTCGACTGATCCTCAGAAACTTTCTCTTCACTCTCTCTTCCTCCTTCCTTCCTTCTCTCCTCGCCTCCTATCTTTTGGATGGATAGCTACTCCGTCCTCTACAGCTCCTCCCAGAGAACCGGACTCCTCTCCGGCTTCCAGCGTCTGCGTTCTCAGAGGCAGATGTGTGATGTGGTCCTGGAGGCCGGCGGTGTGTCTTTCCCGTGTCATCGTTCCTTCCTGGCCAGCTCCAGCGAGTATTTTTGGGCTCTGTTTGGAGAGACAACCGCAGAGAGATTAGCTGACTCCATTAGCCTTCCGGCGCTAACGCCTGAGGGTTTAGACGCCATTCTGGACTTCCTGTACTCCGGCTGGCTCAGCTTATCACCTCCGACACTTCCTGTCGTCTTGGAGACGGCCAGGTACTTGCAGGTGGAGCCGGCTGTGTCGATATGTGAGCGCTTCATCATTGATGGTTTAAACGCTGAGAGCTGCTGCTGCTACGCTAACCTGGCCGAGCATCACGCCCTCTCAGATGCACTCGAAGCCGCCAATCAAACCATCGCCGTGGAGATGGCGACACTGCTGCAGAAAAGCAGGGACGACCTTCTACGGCTGAACATCCAATCACTGATGGCGGTGCTCGATGCCAACGAGATACCTGGTGTCAAGGAGGTGGAGCTCATACAGCTGGCTCTGGATTGGCTGAATGAAAATGGGCCCCTTCCTCTGCTTAAATCAAATCTCCTGCTGAGTCGCCTCCGCTTCGGATTGGTCGCCCCTTCTGACCTCTCTGATCTCAGCCACGCCCACAGAGCCATGGCCACACCTCTAATCAGAAGTCAGCTGACTCGAGCGTTGGAGTACCACCGGTTGGGTGCAACTCAGCCAATCAGGCAAAGCAAGCAGTCCACACTCAGGGTGTCGCCCAATCGTGTGCTGGTTGTGGGTGGAGGATCCAGCCCTGATTGGCCAGAACAGCAGATGCTGGCGTTCGATCTGAGAAGCAGGAAGTTTTCATCTCTGAGTTCTAGTCTCCCGCTGCGACTGAGAAATCACTGCGTGTGCTCGGTGGGAGGTTTCCTGTTCGTGATCGGAGGCGAGGAAGTGAAAGAGGGAGACGAGGACGGGAAAGAGTCCGTCGTTACCATGACGTCCAACCAGGTGTGGCGCTATGATCCTCGCTTTGAACGCTGGGAGAAGGTGGAGTCAATGCACGAGAGGCGGGCGCAGTTCACCTGCTGCGTGGTGGAGGACGTTATTTATGCCATCGGGGGGCGACACAAGCGACCGGACACCAACAGACACACCTCCGTAGCTTCGGTTGAGTTTTACGACATGGCTACAGGAGGGTGGAGGAGAGGAGCGACCATGCCTCGACCCCTTTATGGCCACGCTGCTGCTGTGCTTGATAACACCATCTATGTGTCAGGTGGTGTCCCCGGCAGCGTCCACAGCAGTAACCCCATTGATAACAACCATGATGACCAGAGAGAGAGCAGCCGAGAAGTCCTCTCCTGGGACCTCAAAGCCAGAGCCTGGGAGAAGCGAGCGCCCATGTCCATCGCCAGGTTCAGCCACCGCCTGGCAACCGTCCACCGTCACATCTACGCCCTGCTGGGAATGTACGAGCCCTTCTGCGACATCGAAAGGTACGATTCGCAGTCGGACCACTGGACCCGCCTCCGACCGCTTCTCATTGGCTCCTTCAACTACGGGATGGCACCAACGCCGTCCGGGAACCTGCTGGTGTTCGGAGGGAGAAGATGGAGCGACGGACAGGAGGTGATAGTGAAGGGTGTGTTGGAGTATGATACAAAGAAAGATCGCTGGAGAGAGATCTGCCAGCTTCCCAGACCTCTAACTGGGACTGAGTGCACTCTGCTGCCTCTGCCGGACTAAAGTTCAAGTTGCGTAAGAAGACCATGAAAGTGAGGTAGTTTCACTTATAGGTGCAACAAAACACTGAGAACACAAGCTAAAATGATGGTGTGGCAGCATCATGAGTTGTACCCTCAGTTTTTGTCAAATAAACAACAGTTGAGTTAAGTTTAGGGAACTAAAACTTTTGGATTTCAGCCATTAAAGACAGAGGAAAACAGTCTCACAGTCGACAGCTTTGTGGCCTCTGTTGGGACATGAAACTGGTGTCGGAGATGAAACTTTCACCACAATCTCAACCTCAATATTTCTAATTTCCAACTCACTATATACTTCAAGTGTCTAGTCCTGTCTCATTGGAGGAGAACAGGTTTGCATTATTTATTACAGTTTGACATTTTGGGAAATACATCTGTTCTTCTTTCTTGCTGAGAATTAGATGAGATGATTGACACCATGCTAGTATATGTTTGTTATATATAAATCTAATACCAGGAGACGGTTGGCTTTACTTATGAAAAAGCACATGACCTCTTGTATAACTTCAATTTACCATTTCACAATTTGGATTTTGTACTGATTACACAAATCACATATAACATGTTAATTAATGAGCTTTACAGGTGCTTGTATTCATGGTTACCAGCCTTTATGCTAAGCTAAGCTACTCTACTATTTCTTAAAGGAGTAGTTCAACATTTTGTTCTGGCCACAACTTGTTGTTTTTATACGTCTTATACGTTTTTTTGTACAGATTAAACCAACAAGATAAACCATGTTCAGTTGTGAACTTTTGAGGTTCTGGTTGAAAAACAAGTAATAAATACAGGCACCTCGAAATATTTTATTTTCAAATCGTGGTGTGATGACTTTTCAGTTGCCTGCTATTGTCAAAAAAAATTGGAATGTAGATTGCAATCCAGGGGTGGTAGAGATTTACTCATCTAACTTTTGGCAATGAATAAGTGTAGTTTCCCAAAAGGTTGAATGATTCATCCAAACAAACAGGTCAAGACTAGTTATAAAATTACACAGACTAAAAGAGACATTTTATTGTATTTTTGCTCTAGTTTTTGGAGGAACTGATCTCTTTCACTGACTTTTTGGAAAAGTGAGAGAATAAGTTTTTTTTTTATTCAGTTCACCTTTAGGTATTTGGTGGACATAGTGTTTGGAGGCTAATTACAACGACCTAACAGTAGAATAAGCTTAAAGTCCAGCAAGTACTAGCGAGAGGAGATAGATGGTGTTTTGTGAACGATATTCCTGCGACCGAATGTTCCGAGAGTAGAAATAAAACAAGAGCTAAGGAGGGAGATAAAAAGGATTTGGAGAACAAGCAGAGGAGACGCACAGAGATTTAGTGGGAAGGAGGTAATTCCTACTCAGATTTATTTTTAAGAGGCTGAGCCGGGCTGCACAGGAGGCTATCAGGCCCGAGAGGGAAGGGAGAAGAGGTCAAACCTGGAGATAAGGTGGTGAAGGTGGAGGACGGCTTTGACATAAAAACAACAGAAAAGCTAAGCTGAATATTTTATGGAAGTTGTAGATAAAAGTTCCATGCATGTGACATTCCTGTTTATTGACTAGCGATGAATAATTAAAGTTTTCTATAAGACAGATATAGAAAAGAAGCAAACTAAAGCTATTGAGTGACCTTATATCTGACTTGTTTTCTTGTTTCATCCATTTCCATCTGCGCCGACAACCGAACGGACAAAGTAGGTTAAAGCTGCAGAGTGAAAAAGCATCAGCGGGAAATCATATGCATGATTTGTGGGTAATAGCTCAGTAACCTGCCGGAGTTTATTATTCATGGACTTTAGTGCTTGTATCTGCTTCCATTTCATCCTGAATGCTACTCGTGCAGTCGACATGAACGTTATTTATTTAACATGTTTTATTGTGTCTGAAGATGATGTTGGATTCAAAATTAATTGGATGTCTCATAAAAATGTGCTCGAGTACAGTTGAATAATAAGTTATACATAAAGACAGCTTTAAATATTTAGATAAAAATCATGCTGTTAACCTTTCAATTGCATATTATTGTCAAAAAAAAAAATGGAAATAAATGCGATTTTTTTTGCAGAATTTTAGAATTAAACATTCCAATTGGTAATTATCATGAAATCAATGGGAAAAAAGAGAAAACAATCATGTATTTATCTAATTAGTGTTAATAATTAATACAACTGAATTTTAAAAGTGATTAGCTCTGATGTGTTTTTTCACTTTATCTCCATTTGAATAATGCTGGTGTCCAATCAGTCTTATCACAGCCAGAATCAGTGTTGTTCCAGTTTTGCTCCACTGTGATTGCAATGTTAAGTGATTTGGATCCGTTAATTGGGAGGAAGAGCAGAGTGGAGTTTCTAAACCAGAGGATCTCTGTTGGTTTGCCATCGACTCTCTCTCTCTTTGTCTCCCTTGTAGACAGAGACGATGCAGCAGATTTAACTGGTTTCCCCCACATCCTGTCACCGTCCACCGAAGCAGAAAAACAAACCACAAATACACCTTCATCCAAATGACCACACTTTATTGATCCACCCTCTTGTGCCAACAGAACACGTAGAATCATAAATAAATACTGTCATTTTTACCATAATTTATAGATTGAACATTAAACAATCTTTACTCAACTGTCCAAAAAAACCTGATAGAATTAGAGAACATTATCCAAGACACTTAGTTTGCACTCTGTAAAGAGAGATCTACTGTATCTAGAGATTTCAAACACAAAAACAGAAAATAAATATTGTGTTTATCTACAGCAAAGACATGCTACTACAACCAACCACGGGCAGCAGCATAGAAAGAGCATTCAAACTGTATTTATTGTTTGTTGTTTATTGGCGTGTGTGCGTGTCTTTGTGTGTACGATTGCTTTCATAGTTTTGTGCGGTGTCTCTGAGTATTAAGTCATTTGCCAGCAGCGTACAAATAACAAACTAATATATTTTTATTAGATCCATATTTCAGTTCTTATGCAAATATGTCCTCATATTCTCTATGTGGCATGCAGGATACGGAGAGCCTCCGAGGAAAAACCCACCCTTCGACACTTTTACACCGTTATATAAGAGCAAATCAAAATCAGAGGGGAAAAAAGGAAAAACAGGTCCAGATGCAAACAGAAAGAAACCAGTCTCCTCTTTGAAGCTGTTTCTTGTGTGTACAATGTCTAACGTGTTGTCAGTAAACTGCCTTTTAATATCAAATAATTCAGTCAAATCTGCAAATCAAGCAAACACCAGTCTGACTTAGACAAATCAAACAGGTATTTCTATCAAAGCCAGAGTCTGTTTAGTAGAAAATTGCATTTTTCCTTTTTGTGGATTTTGTCCATCTCTTATCCTTAAGTTACTTTAAGTCTGGATCTTTTTGCATTATGACCAGGAGCTTTTGATGCACCTGTGTGCAGATCAGTATTCACATCAGATATCATGGGATTGGGGGATTTACTCAAAGATATTACAGTGAGCTGATTCATATGGAGATGCATGAAACACTAATGCAAAACAATGATGAAGTGTTCTGCATTTTCATATTACTCTGAAGATGTTTCACGATTATGTAAATGTGATTAAAAGATTATTCAGGCCAACAAATGAAATCATGAACTCTAATAAAAGTTGGTTATATAAAATGTAAAACTAATGGTAACAGTGACATCTCTGGAGGTTAACAGTGAAAATGAAGTAACAGCGTGAAAGGGAGTTCACTGGCATCATTTCAGTTTGTGTAAGAACAACAAACACCACAGTGTGGGTTTATGAGCTGCAAACAGTGTTCAAGTGTTTTTAAGGTGGACTTTTCCTCTAAATGGCTCCTTTTCCAGGAGTGTGCATGCTTCAGGTCCAGCCCAGCACAGTACATAATTCTACCAAACCAGCACAAAGAAAAGTCTCTAAAACTAGATAGAAACTGAGACTAGTTGATTTTTTAAAAAAGACCTCTGCTAATTGCTCTCTGCTGTAACACTCACTGTACAGAAAATACCATCATAGACATCAAGTATAAGGCTTGATAGAATACAATGTTGGCTATTAGACTGTCTATGAGACACTGTGCAGTCGGTATAAACATGGCACTACAAGCAGGATGAAATGGCGGCTCATGAAGGAGCTATTCTGAGACCTCAGTCCGTGTCAGGAGGAACAAACTGATGTCCAAGTTTCCTTTATGTGACGTTTTTTTTTCCATGGAGTATTTAAAGAGCGCAAAAAGCTAACATGTAAATACTTAAGAATCAGTTGTGTCGTCCGCCCCCGAGCCAGCTGGAGTGGCATAACCAATCAGCCGGTGGACTGATGTGACATGAGGGCCACACGGGCGTCTCCTCACAAAGCTGTCATGTTGCACTTGTACACTGCGGCTGCTGAAAGCGTGTCGGGATGTGAGGTCAAGTTGTCCCTACTCTCCACTCTGCAACCCCGATGCATCAAAACGTCTGCGGATTCTTCCCAGAATCAGAAGATGAGTTAAGTGAGTGTGTGTGTGTGTGTGAGAGAGTGTGTTATACTCGTCAGACGTGGGTCTCAATGTAGGAGTGTGTGTGAGAGAGCGAGGGGGTGAGGGGCGGGCCGGGGTCTGACTCAGCGGTCGAGTCTGGCTCCTGAGAGAACAGCTCCTGATAGGCTCTTTTCCACTCCTGGAACTCTGCCGACGACAGCTGGGGATTGGCCAACAGCCTGTCAATCAGCGCGAGCTCCCCCTCCCTGTCCTATGGGGGGGATGCAGAAACACAGGAGGGGCTCCGTCACTTCTTTTTTTATATTAGATGTTTATAATTTTAAACCACTAAGCTTTAAAACGCAGACACACATGAAGCAAGACACACACTTAAGGGGATACACTAAGTTTGGGGGGAGACACTTGTTAACGTTTGAGAATTTAGACCATCCATTTGTTCCTGATGGGTCATTTGTTCTAGAGCTACAGCTTCTCTAATGTTAAATGGTAAGTAAAGAAGCTCTTATGAAAGGTCCAGCAATTGGAACAAGCAAGATAAATAATGATTTATAAATAATTTACCAAATGTTTTTTAGATGTGATCCATTAATAAATAGTTCTTGGCTGATGTTAGACTAATGGACTGTGATGGACCAAGTTCTGGAAAAGAGCCAAAATCCATTTAAAAGCATAGTAATATTCACAGATGAGACATAATGGATTGGAGGCCTTTATTAATTGCATGAACATTTGTAATTGAAGATGACCTTCTAAAAGAAAGTGAGAAACCTGTCAGCCTTGATTTATAAATGTCATTGATAAATTAACCATCGCTGAGTTGAGAATTTTTTCCTGCTTCTTAAAGGTACTAATCTATTAAAATCCCCTAAAACTATCTGCAAATACATTGTCACAAAACTGAAAACAGGGCTGATGTCAACATTATTTCAGTTTGCATGGTTCATTAGAAAGTCAGAAACACACGACTGTTTATTAATGACTTACTATAAGTGCAGACTTGCCGGCTTGAGTCGTTCTTCATGGCTTATAACTGATCTATAAAGCATTAGTAAGAATTAGTAGATCATTTATTGAGCATTACCGAAGCCATTATTACAGGTTGCAAACACTCGGGTGTCTCAGGAGTGAAGTTTAGATGAAATATGTCCTTTAATTACATGAGAACTGAAGGTTTCTGAGACACTGATCAACTGAAAATGAGCGGATCAATATCTGAAACAGATAAGTAATCTTGCCAAAAAAATCAATAGATTTGAGTTGATAAAAAAAGTCACCTTTAAGTTTTGTCTTTGTTTCCACTAAAGATAAGTCCATGCTGTTCTACAACCTGATTCAGGACATGGTCTACCAGGGTCTCACAGATATTCTCAATATTTCACAGAGGTACATTTCATCCAAACTCCCCCCAGAAAACTTGGTGTATTCCTTTAAGAGACGCCAGACAGGGAACAAACATGGAAGCTCCTCCACCCAACCGCAAACAGCAGACACGTGCAGCCAAAGCCACAGACCCGGGCGACGAGCCACTACAAGCGACAAAGACCCCCGCGCCCTCGCCGACCACCCCCGCCCACCAACACGCAGGAAGCAACAAAGATACAAACTCGAGAGACAGAAAAAAAAACAGCCACAGCACAAGAGCCATTCACAGGCATCGAGCCCAGAAACACAACCACTGCTCAGAGAGCGTAAAGCCACAGATGGCTGCTGGACAGAGCTGCAGAAAAGACTGAGANATGATAAAACCCTGCTCTCTCTTTCCTTCAGCCTCGAGGATGTCCTCTCCACTCTGGCAGTTTGATTTCCTCTGCTTGTCAAATTACAAGAGAATTCACATGATTATTATTTTTCATTGATCACGTCTTTGTTACTCTCTCTTGTTTATATTTTCACTTTGGCACCTTCCTCTCTGCACACTGGTTCACCTTGGCAAACAGTGCACGATTGTCTCATTAGCCTCATTAGATGAGTGTATTGCTGGAGTGTGTGTTACCCTGCTGGATTTAAATGATGATGATTTAAATGGAAATGTGTCTGCCTGAGAGCGTTTTTATTTCTGGCACATGTACTGACGTCAACGTCTTCACCTTAAAAAAAAAAAAAAAAAAAAAAAAAGAATTTCGGTCTCTAGTGGCTGTCATTCAATGTGACACATTTTTCCCTCTCTCTTACCTAACGTCCACCCACACATCACAGTGCTGCATGTCTTTGCTTTGTGCTCTTTGTGTCCACGTGTTTCACTGTACATGCATGTTCCTGACTGAACTCACCGTTGCGTGTTTGCTGTTCTTCTTTGGCAGGAGCTGCGAGGAGTGTGTGGAGGTTGCTGTCTCGTGGCAGCGTGAAGCTGCGGGGTTTCCCTCCCTGGGTTGCCATAGGAATCAGCCTCTGCATCGCCATGGGCAACGGGACATTCCTCTGCGCAGGAAGTGTGTAAACGGCTCCGGCCATCATCGTCCCACCGCCCGGACCAGGTTCAGCAAAGACCGCATCCTCTGTTGTGTTAACAGATCATAAGATGAGGAATGAAAATTGAATGAATGAAAAACTGTGAAAATCATTACAGTTTCACTGATTTTTAAAAGAGTACGAAGTATTGTGCACATATAACACATATGCTCAAGTAAAACTCAAAAACATTTTATCATATAATCAGTTTTGACATATGCTCAATGTAAGACAGTACAAAGACAATATATTTAATGTGTGATCATCAGCTTCATTGATTTTTGTAAATATCTGCTTATTCTGAATTCGATGGCAGCAACATGTTTCAAACACGTCGGGACAGGAGCAACAAAAGACTGAAAGTTGTGGATTGTTGTCCGTAAACACAGTTCGTTTGTACATGATTGCATTCTGTTTTTATTTACATATTTCACAGGACCCAACTTTTTTGGAATCAGGGTCGTATTTGGTGCAGAATCATAAAAAAAACACTCTTTGGAGGAAACCACCAATCATACTAACTGCAAAAGCACTGCAGCAAAATATGACAGCTAAACCAGCAGAGTACATTTGTCAGTGTCAAATACGCACATGTTATTAGTCTGTGTAGCTTGATTTAGTGCCCTGAGTCCCCTCAGTAACTTGGGATATTGAATAAAAAAATTTTTTATCGTGTAGTCGAGAGAATATTTTTTCATCCAGGTGGATCAAAGAGACTTGGATGATTCTGGAAACACCTTCAGAACAGCAGTAAATGTTGATAAACCTTCTCAATATGTATTTTTTTGGATGATAATTTTGTGGCCTGAATCTAATGACAACACATGAGAAGCATGAACTGGGGCTCTAACAGCATCAATTCAAGTATTTTATGTGAAAATGAAAATTGAATCAACTGGTTGGACCCAAGAAGCATCTGGTTTATTTCTGTATTTGTGTTACCTAGTGGTCCAGTTTGCAGGTAGTGCAGTCCAGCCTCGGTCAGCGGCGTCTCAATCAGGTCCTGCCAGGAACGTCTCTGAGATGAGGATGAGCGGCCTGGTGACCCCGTCTCACTGCTGCCCCCAGCAGGACTGGAACGGTACTACAGGTAACAAACAGACAAACACATTGTGTATACAGCAATATCTTTCCAGCTACATCTGGACATTTTTAGTAAACAACTGTACATTTTGACCTGTGGGTGGCGCTAAAGTACAATACATAATTTTACTATTAACTGTCTGGGGACAATAAATATTCACAATGTTAAAGGAAATTAGACCTAGTTGTTGAGATAATTTGCTTTGCACAGACTGACAAGCACCTCCACAGGATCACATCTGTACTGCACGTCGCTGCTGCTGCTGCCCCCTGGCTTTCTCCCGCTGTGTGTGGTGCCTAGAGGACCGGGGTGGTACTGCGGCTCCGCGGCCACCGCCACGGGCTCGCCACAGAGGAAGTCCTCCTGCGACGAGCGAGAGCGAGACGTCTCCGTGGAAGACAGACGAGTGGTCCGGCCTTCCAAGTAGGCACTCATCTGACAGGGAGAGGAAAGAGCGAAAACCCGGCAGATGCCAATTGATCTGGTCTCATTTTGCTGTAATGACACACTCGAAAAGATGATTTCAATGTGACGAGGCAGGCGGGTGAGTTGTGAGGAGGGAGGCTGATGATTGAATTGAACAAAGTAAGAGACAGGAGCACAAAGAGGAAGAGATGAGTGTTTGGATATGAGTGGAAATGAGTGTGTTTGAGACTCTTTATGACATGGATTTTCAAATGTTATCATCTTAACAACTTAGTCTAAAAAGGTGATGTAATGGCTGTTGTTGTTCGAGCTTCTCATTTTATCCTAAAACATACAAGCCCAAAGACAAAGACATTTAATGTGGAGCAAAGCAGCGTGAGGGACTATAATAGCATCAATTATACCAATTTTAGCCCTACCGCTCCCTGTAGGCTAAATTGGCAATAACTTTAACTCTTAAAATGGAGTGCGGAGGAGAAGTGAGCAAGATTTTTCCTTTCAAGTACAGTATGTACTTCATATGAGCGTGTAACAGTCATGTGTGTGACTCACTGATGGAGGCCGTGGGTAGGTATCGTATGGAGGTGGGGGACTGTCCTGTTTGGGGCTGGAGGTGGTGTCATCCTCATGTTCGCTCTCACTCCAGTAATCTGCAGGAAACCCACACACACACAGTCAGAAGCACCATCCATCCAACTCTATCTATCTATGAATGCTCCAGAAGTTTACTGTAAGCTCAAAAGAAACAGGAGTATTTGTGTGTTTGCTACTTGAAAACATTATCTCTCAGCGACCATCTGCTGAAGTGCCCTTTAGCGAGTGACTGAATGAACCCTCACCCTGCTCCTGGCGTATCCTCTCTCGCTCGGCGTAGCCCACAGCGGCCATGTTGAGACGGCTCAGCCATCTAACAGAAGGAGGGAACACCCAGAAGGAAGTTCAGGTTCACATTTACGACGTAAACAAGAAACTTGGAAAAAGCAAGAAGGGATAGTGAGACAAATAAAGCGCAAACGCCCTCCAGACATCACGACCAACCCACAGGAAATGCATAATGAAACCGCACGACATCAGCGCTGAACACAACCGAGTGCATTAAGAGAGAATTCAAAGGGTTCTCAATCAATTTATCATTGAACTCCTGTAACAATGTCAGAGTCAACATGGACAGTTTAAACAATAAGAAATAAAAAATTCATGCAGCAGAACCAGAGATTCACATTCACATCACTTCTTTCAGATTTTTTCCATTTTCAAACTTGTAGTCTTTAGACCCAACTAATGCTTGTAAGTTTGTGTTTCATACTTGTACAATATCACAAAATAAAATCTGACGAACTAGTTCAAAACCTTTGGAAATGTTTACTTGCTTGGGAGTTGCACAAGAAGACTGATACCACTCATATCTGTCGAGTGACAACCAGCTTACCTTGGCATAAAGACAGGCAGAAACAGCTCGCCTGGCTCTGTCTAAAGGTAACAAAATCCATCTTCCAGCACTTCTAAAGCTCAGTAACTAACATGTTGGTTTAAAGAAAAAGAGTACGAAAACTAAAGAACTGAGTCAGGGTCGTTGTTTCTGTCTGATTTCAGTCTTTGACCAGAAACCAGCTGCTTTTTCTCATCTAACTCTCAGCAAGAAAGTGAATAAGCATATTTGCAAAAAATGTCAAACAATTCCTTAATAAGTAATTTAGAAACATCTGAAAGACTTATTTCTTTAAAAGCACTAAAATCAGCCCCCAGTGGAAATGTTCTTCTTGTTTTTAGTTTTTGTAAAACCTTATTATTTTCTTACTTATTGGACGCAAATGGAATTCTTAACAAAATCCTCTGTAGTTAAGGGATGATTATGTAAATTATGAAACAGTTTGAAGAGTCTTTGCAACTGGGAAAATCTTGCAAATTATGTTTTTATTACACGTCACCAAATAAAAACCGGCCTTCTTTTTATTATCAAATAAAAAACATATTTGTTTTGAGCCTCGGGGGTAGTAAACAGGAAGCTGCACTCTTGCCACCCAGCAGGGAGTCTGCCCTTCTGCATAACCTTCATCTGTGTTCAGTACATGCTGCTTTACCTGTTCATGTCATCCACTCCATCTGCTGCAAAGTAGAAGCTCTTGACCTTGGGGTGACAAGCTTTGAAAGCACTAGAGAGACATGAGGGAAACAGGGGGGAGTTATTTTTGCAGGCAAACATTATTCAAGCGAGCCTGTGAGCCGCACATGCACAAGTACAAACACACATAAATCTGCAGCAGGCTGTTTTCATCGTGCACTTACTACTTCTTCCGACACTCGCTGGCTCTGTCGATCTTGAACTCTGGAAGACTGACGAAACCCTCGGCCTTCTCGTCCTGGACAGAAAGAATAATGATAGAAACAAGAAAAAGGTCATTATTAAGCTAGAAGACAGATTCTGGTACATTTCAATCTGGCATACATAAATGTGACAACTGTATCAAACCATAAACTGAAATTTTTGTTTGTTTTTTTTACACATGTGATGCTGTAGATTTAGATAATTCTCAATTCATTATGTATTGGTGCAGAGTTAAACAACACTAAGAGTCAAAAGCATGCAAGCTCCTCTGTCATTTGGGCTAACGTTCTGATCTTAGGAAGGTGAAGGATGGTAGAACAACCATGGTCACCATCTTAGTTGAGCATGTGCTAACATTTGCTCATTAGCACTGAACACAAAGTACAGCAGTATGAAAACGTCATTAGTTTTGCAAGTATTTGGAAATAAGCTGACTAAAAAATCACAAATGTTAATGGATTAAAAAGTCGAGTGATCAAGGTTTCAGCGTCTGAACACCGTTGATATTTGTCAATCTGTTAATACTTGCTGAAATATTTCAATTCAAGAGCAAACTTCTGGACACACTGATCGGCCGATATCCCTCAAACCAGCTGCAAGCATGGCTAAAAACCATCAAGTTCTCCTGGGACTTTGAAACACTTTAAAGACTTCAGAGAACTTAAACTTCATACAAATTTAAGCTTAAGGGTGAAATAAAGAAATTAAGGGTGAAATCTTTACTACTTGTCAGGCAAATCCTTCCTGACTCATCCTGCAGCTGTGATACTGTAGCTCGACTTCAGGTGAACAGTGGTTTGTCTTTGTCACTCAGCACCAACATTGGTATTTCAAAAACTTGCATAGCTCCTGTTAAGTTCCAGGAAGCACAGATTATGACACATTTCATCATTGTCTCTTTATTTCGGTGAATTCTTAACACTATGACATATGTTACGATTTTTTGGGAAACTGCCACTTGAAATATTTTTTCAGCATCTAAAGCGTCAATAAAAATTGAGGTGAGGCTGGAAGAGGAGAGGACAAGCATGAAAAGACACTTGCCTCCTCATTGATGTACCAATACAGGCAGTTGTCCTTCAGAACGAACCAGTACTTCTTCCATTTCTGAGAGAAGTAACCCTTCGCATCTCTCTTTCTCCACAGCCAGCCCTCGCAGTCTCCTCTGCCCAGCGCCTTGCAGGAAACACGCCTCCGACTCAGCGAGGCCAAACTGCGTCCTGGAACAACACGGAGGAAACGTGAGGGCGGCGTTGACAAACAGAGGAGAATATAAATCAGCAAACTGAAAGAAAAGTTGTGTTGAGAAAAATGGTGCGTGAAACTAGAGCACAGGGCTAATGCTGCTTGGAAGTGCTCACTCTTTCATCATGGTGTGAAGAAAAGCATTCACAAAATGCCACGTCCTAATGTAGCAATAATTCTTGGCAAGAGTTCAGCCTCTGGATTTGACAGAGCGCCGCTGCACTGCAGTGAGGTAAGAGGTGTTTAATAAAAATTGCCTTCTTTTTCCTTCTGGCATAAAAACCCTGTAACGTTTTTCACAGCAGGCTCCTCATTAGAGATTACCGGGCAAACTTGGCTCCGAGTTGAGGGACGCCAAGAAACTTTTATTGTGCTGTATCAAAAGTCTTACAAGTTTAAAAAGGAGAACGCAATTCAATATTCCATTTATTTTTGAGGCAACGGAAAGTGCAGAGCTCGGTAGATAAAACAAAACTGACTTACACAGGGCTGAAAACTACAGCTCAACATGCAAAGGGTTGAAGCTTGGAGATAATTAACAGCTTATATACTCTGATATAGAGGAAACTGTAGAGGAAACTGTGAACTCCTTTCAGTTCATTCTCATGCAGCAGCTCCACACTAAACGCCTGATACCATCACCAAATTGAGTTTTGGCTTTAGGACGGATTCATTTTAGAAAGGTTGGCTTCAGCCTGGACCAAAAGGAGAAACTAATATTTAATTACCTTTTTGATAAGGGTGCAGAATGTTTATACATCGTCAAATCATTATCACCACATTCATTTTCAAACTTTGATTTAATCGACGTAAACAAACAAAGCCGTCGCCTGAGAAAAGTGCAGATGGAGCTAAAGCTTTTTCTGAGCTTCTCACGACGGCAGATGGTGAAACAAGTGAAAAAATCACGCCCAACATGTTGATCCTCGTTAGTGTGGTGAGAGGAAAAGAAAGCTTTGGTCAAAGAGGCAAAGAAACTGATACCAGGGAGCTGGAGAGACGACAATGAGGGAGTAAAATCATCTAAACACGAGGAGGCAAAAAGGATTTACGGGATACAGAACGTGGCTTTCAAGCATGTTTGAAGAAATCTGACAAAAACTCTAAAAAAAGGAATGAAAGAACGATGAGATACACATACAGAAATACTCCATATAACACTATAAAAGCTCTACAAATGTGACCAAATCATGAGCAGTTTTCAGCCCAGAAATATGCCCTCTAAAGAAATGCTGAATCACTGGAAATTCATATGTAAATGTTCACGTTGACTAAGAGCAGAGTATATTGAAAACTGCCTCCGCTGCAGTCCAGTCTGCAAAATCGTCATGTGTTAAAATGCAAATACAGTTTTCAGTCTCTGTACAAAATGTGAGAGAAATGTTTTTCCTGGCTATAAAACGATTCTGTTGTTTGGACTCAAGTTGAAGCGGATGATAATTTGAAAACTCCAGTCGCATTAATTCCCAATTTATAGGATATAGATTCAGCCATTTTTTTTATTTCTATCTCACTGGATGAAATAAACAAGAAGCTATGATTGATTAGGTCATCAACCAGCAACTTTTCACCTACACATAAACATTAACGCATTAACACTGACTAGTGCTGAAATGATCAGTCATTTAAACAGTTAGTCACTCGACAGAAAAGTGATCAATGACATTTATGAAAACCTTTTATCAAGCAAAAAAGAAAGCACCTCTTTGAAGAATAAGATAAAATAAACACAGGTCCAATCGTTTTCTATAGTTTCCCTGAACTGAAGCGTTATGCAACTTTAAATTCATGGGAATGTTCCTGGAGAGGGAAATGCAGACATTGTGTTCAATCGTGCATTTATAAATAGTCATTTCCAGTTAGTTGCAACCATAAGAGTGTATTTTAGTGAGTGCACAGCAGGCCGGCTCCACATACCAAAATATTAACGTCCCTTTCCACTCCTAAATGTATTTTGTCTTATTGTTATTTCACTTGGATGTTTGAGCTTCGCTGTGCAGAATGATGTTGACGTTTGAAGTCTGTTTTCACATTCCACTTTCTTTGTGATCACCTTAAATCTGAGTTTAAGACGTATGAGATGATTCTGTAACATCACAACAGATTTGGAGGCAAATTACTCAAATGGTAATGTGGAAACTTTAAAGCCTCCTCCAGACACTGGAAATTCACTTTGCGTTGAAGTAGAAGACATGAACAATATCGGAATATATGTTTGTGGAAAAACATTTCAGACTTGAGTTATTGTGCAAAGCAGATTATTTTTTTACTGCATTTTGTTGTCTCAGTACTTGTAGTCTGTGAAATGACAAAGCTGAATCTAATCTATTGTCTTAAATCAAGTCTGGTCAGGAGATACAGTCCACAGGCAGAATTAAGTTTCCAATATTAAATTAATCATAAGCGGACATTTATTTGGTTTAAAATGAAGCCTGTTGTTTACTGAAAAATTTTCTAGAAACGAGCCTCACTCTCCACAAGCACCTCTCACACACACCCTCCCAATTTCCCATCTCTCCCTCTGCTCCGTCAATCTCACGGCTGACCTGCATCAGTATTGCTGCCCTTTCTTTCAGCTCCATCACCACCTCAGCATCCACCTGCAGGCTCCAGCTGGGGGTTTAAGATATTTGCCCATCACTCCCCAATATCTCTAAGTAAACATCCGCAGGGAGTGAGATCAGAGCCTCGACGGCAAACTCTGCTGCTGTAATAAACACTTCAACTGTGAGTTGTCTGACTGTGTTTATTAGCGTAATACAACCAATAAAGGTCTAAAGATGTAATGTCTATTTTAGCTATAATTAGTACCAAATTATTAAAGGGCAACTAAGATAATTGGTTCAATCGAAGCAGCAGCTGCTCTCACATTTTTGGACACCGTCCATTAGCTCAGCGTCCCTGAGAGAGTGAACGAGTGAATGACCACAACTGGCAGGTGTTGGACTGTGACGCAGGTCCCGCCTGCAGCCGAACAGGTGGCGCCTCCGCTTACCTTTATTCTTCTTCCTGGTCTTCGACTGCAGAGAGGAGGACTGCTGGTATGTCTGAGAGTGTTGGAGAGAAGAGGAGAAGAGGGAGGGTGAGCAGGCTGTCAGCATGAATCAGTGGCCTTTGTTTGCTGCAAAGAATCCTGGGATATAAAAGATGACAGATCTTAGGGAGCGGAGGAGAGGAGGCAGAAGGCTCACAGATACAAAGGGAAACTCAGTCTCTCTCATTATCTCTCCCTCACACAGACATACACACATGTGAGGGTGGAAAAGTCAACCTCATGGAGGACTTTAGCAGCTCTCACACCTCTAAACATAGAACAGAGGGACGGGAAGGGAGGGAGCGGCGGAACAACAGGACGTCCAGGTGACGGAGACAACGAAGGAAAATAGAGCTCAGGGGCCTCTGGGATTTAACAGAAGTCTCAGTAAGCAAAACTTGAAGGACGAACATCAAGAGGAGGGTTTTCAAAGTCTGACATCGAGTCATTTAGTTAGCTGTGAGACTTGAGCCTGTTTTTTTAACCTCTGTTTGTTTACATTTTGGTCAACTGTCATCACGAAAGTCATGCAGAATTATACAGTTTCAGACATATTAAACAGTTTGTTGTTGGCCCATGAATACACAGACAACTCTCACTGGATTACTTTGATCCTGAAGAAGACTTAAAAGCCTCTCAGACAAGTTCTGCAGCAATAAAGAGCATCTATTTTTTATGATGTCCTGTAGTACTGTACTTGAGGTACTTGTATTTCACTTGAGTATTTCCTTCACATGCCACATCAGAGGGAATTATTGTACTTATTAGTTGATCAGCTGATGGACAGAAATTCAACTGACAACTATTTTGATAATCATTTTTTTCATGTAAAAACATTTCATGCTTCCAGCTTTACAAATGTGAGGAGTTGCTGGTTTTTCTTTTTAATAATTTCAATGTATTTGTAATAATTTTACGTTTTGACAATTGTTGGACAAAGGAAGCATTGTGAAGGCGTCACTTTGGGCTCTGGGTAATTGTGACAACATTTTTCACTATTTTCAGAATTTTTACAAACCAAACAATGAATTGATTGATGGAGCAGATTAATCCATAATGAGAATAATCATTAGTTGCAATTCTATACAAAATAATTCCACCAATTCTAACAGTAAAATCCTGATTTTACATGAATGAATGAGTTATAATAGTCTAATAATATCACACCTCATAGTATAACAGCGTTTGCACTTTTAACACTTGTGTGTGGTATTAGTACTTTTACTGTAGTAAAGGATCTGAATATCTCCTCTGCCCCTGATGAACAGAGATCAGACATCACAGTAACTTTGCCTCATGTCTCTGCCCCTTCAGCTCCTCACAAAACCTCTGATCCAAAACATTCAGCTCTCGCCAGCACATTTGAGACGTGACCTCTCTCGACAGGTCAGATGGGGTAACACACCGGCTCTGATGTCATCATACAACACATGTCAGAGCCTGGAGCTCGGCCACTCACAGACCCGCGCTCAGCAAGACAGATGACACGGTCCCGCCCACTCCCACTGACACGCCGTCTGCCATCGCAGCATCCACGCACTGCACAAACGCACGCACACACACACACACACACACACACATGCAAATGCATTTAATTTCCAAAGAGATGCTGTCAAGATGTATAAGGTCACCGACGGCCAAACTGGCTGTCTGGACCTGAGAACGGCGAGCTCAGACGGACAGGCAGGGCAGACAGATGTCATGGAAGTGACGGGGGGTAATAACGAGTCAGCATTCACTCAGATCGCACTTCACTACAGCACTTTTCCATCGGGGGTAAAAGCTCAAACGTTTCCCTTTTCCTTCAACAATCAAAACACATCAGAGAGGAAGCAGATTGTTACGTCATTTAGCTTGTTTTTACTCTGAGGAGGCGACGGAGGGGAAAAGTCAGACGAGCTTCAGAACCTTGTTTTGATCCACATTATGCAACTACATCATGCAATCATGGAGCGACTACCTGCAACTTCAGGTGGAATTCTTTTTTTCTTATCAATTTTGGCATAATCTTTGATGCCAAGAGCTCATGGCTCAACTATTTCTCTTAAAGGAATAGTTTGACAGTTTTGGGAAAACGCTTCTAGATGTCAGATGTCAGATGGGAATATGGATGCTGCTCTTTCATGAGGAAAGACTAGAAACAGGGGGAAACTTTGCCCTGACAAATGCTAACAAAAGCTCGCTATATAATACATTATATCTTCTTTGTTTAATCTGTAGATAATTGAGAAAGTTGTTTAGAGGAAAAAATAACTGGCCTACATGATAAATGGAGGCGGGGTCTCTTGGCGGAGATTCCCTCTGGTTCGTCTGGAGGACATAGTGGGAGGGGCTTTGGCTGTGGTGGCTCCGCCTCTTGGCCCGTTTGGCCGTGTCGTTGGAGCGTTTGCCCGGACGAGCTGTGTGGGAGGAGTAGTCTTCAGAGCCGGGCCTCTCGTCCATGCTGGACAGTCCGACGTACCGCATCAGTGACGCTTCTGTGAAATGAACCAATCAAATCAAGAATATCAAATTCACATAGAAACACATCAAACTCCAACAAATTAGACAAATTCTTATCTACAGTATTTTGTGTTTGTTTTTTAGTCTGTGTCTTCATCAGTGCTGCCTATCAAGAGGCTTTTAATCTTAGGTTTCCTGGGCAATGAGAGACTAAATTAAAATGTATAAATGAAACACAGAGCCAAAAGGTCATGTTACTGAGCGATTCATTAAAATCAGACCAGGAGCTGAGATAAAAAAATTCATTTACAGATTCTGACCTTTAATCACAGCATCGTTTTTGAGCTAATCAGTCATTGCAAACAACTAAACATGGATGTAAACAATACACGATTAAAAATATCATCCTTTGCAAATGTTTTATGAGGAAGGAAAGGATGGATGGAAAAATATTCTGTCTGCTGCATGATGAAAAAGATTTTTATCCTGTTTCCCAAGCTGCTGCTCTGAAAGTTGAAACTCTGAAAGGTTGGTACATGTATGATTGAGAATGTGAAGAGGAATTTAAATCCCTTCACTGTTTTAATAGAACGATAGCAGAGCTCCACCTTTGTTACACATATCTTTTTGGACTGATGTTTTCTGCGATACATATTCAGTGGATTAATGGATCTGGATTCCTCCACCTTCTGTTATCGCGTCAGGGACAATAATGCTGTGAGTGTGTGTGAGCACATCTGTATGACTGAGTGTTTCCTGGTTAAGTCTCCTCTATCTTTTCCCACCAACTTGCTCCGGCAGAGGAGGAGGATGAGGATGAGGATGAGGATGAGGATGCGGAGGAGGAGGAGGAGGAGGAGGAGGAGGAGGAAGAGGACACCTCCTCTCCATGGTCCCCACCCTGTCCTCCTCTGGTTGCTAGGCAGCGGCAAGAGGAGAGTGAGACACCGAGAGGAGCTGCTGTCAGCGTCACCATGGCAACTGCGTGAGTGATTCAGGTGGAGGTCAGGGAGAACAGTCTGTTTCTCCCTCCTCCTCCTCCTCCTCCTCCACCCTTCCTCTCTTCCTCTCTTTCTATCGCTTTTATTCTTTCTCCCTTCATGCCGCCTTTCATTTTCTCTGCCTTTGTGCCAGCTGTCTACCTTACCCCCCCCCACTTCCCCTCTCATCCCCTCTTATTTCATTTCTCTGTGATGCTAATCACAGAGAGAATTAGAGAAAGGGATGGAGGCGCATTGATCTCCACACACACACTGATCTCGTCGTAATACAGAGAGACGGGAACATTTAACTGAATCTAACAGGCTCTTCAGGAGGTGCACACACACACATATGCACTCCACACGCCGGCACTCACCTCTGCGGCTTTCTCTGTTAAGCTTGGCTGGGTCTTCATAGTCGCCCACCCAGTTACACTCCACAGGCATCGAGATGGGCCTCAGCCTGCCTACAAGTACACACACACAATTATGAAACTTAATATCCTCCTTGGAGAGCATTATTATTCTGGCTTAGCTGAGTCTCCATTTTTATACTCTGGTATGTGAAGTTTTTATTTATTTTACCCACGATGCACAGAGCACCATCACTTTCCAAAACTTTGTACAACCCTGATTCCAAAAAAAAGTTGTGATGCTGTGTAAGACATAAAAACAGAATGCAATCTTTTACAAATAAACTGTGTTTCCTGACAACAGTTTTACAAAGTGTTCCTGAGCCCATGTATTAATCTCCTTTATACAACCATGTGTTCACAAAGTGCTGAACCTCGCTCCATCCTTGCTCATAAATGACTGAGACTTTCCAGGATGAACCTTTCATCATGATCCTATCACCTGTTACCAATCAACCTGTTTACCTGTGAATGATGAGTTTTTGGATCAGTCCACAACTTTCACAGTCTGTTGTTGCTCATGTCCCGACTTGTTTGAATCATGCTGCTGCCACCAAATTCATATTTACAAAAATCAATGAAGTCGATGAGGTCAAACATTAAATATGTTGTCTTTGTGCTGTTACATTGACTCAATGACAAAAAGGATTTGTAAATGATCACATTCTGTTTTATTCATGTTTACCACAGCGTCCCAACATTTTTTAATCAGGGCTGTCTTGGTCTGGCAGGTGGACTCAGAGCTTCATGAAGACTGTTTTTAAAGGCTAAGAATCTGGGTGTGATATATTTGACAATTTCAACAGCTTCTGTCAACTCAGAACCATCTCCAAAATTAGTCATTTCCTCTCAGCCTCTGATTTGAAAGAGTCATTCATGCACTATTATTATCCAGGCTGGACTGTAGCTCTCCCTAAGTATCTCTCAGACCATTTTCTGTTCCCAACAAATTTTAAATCCTGCTGACGGGTTCATAACTATATCCAAGAAATGAAACCACATCATCCCAGTCCTGACATCTTTACACTGACTCTCCATCACTTCAAGATAAACATCAAAATCCCTCTAAATGTCTACATATGGCTCTGAACTTCTCACCCCTCACAGCAGCAGACTCCTCAGACCCTCCCACTGTGTCATGTCAGCTGTGCCTGATTGGAATAAAAGGCTCCATGACTCTGAACTATCCTGCCAGAGTCCCTCTTCCTCTCCCTCAGACACACTTTCATTATCATAAGAGGGTACCATATGTAGGCGTGGTGCAGTACACAGGCTCCTCCTCTTCTCGCCGGCGAGACTCTTGATCCAGGAAGGAGTTTGGTGACTCAGAGCGCTTCGCAGCACTGACGCCACCGTGGTTACGAGATGCCTCATCACCCGACAAGGCTCCTGTCTCATCTCTATGGCAACAGCAGAGGTGGATTTACCGGCAAACGTACATCGAAGTCAGAGCTCCTCTTTGCTGTCACCAGCTCTACTTTCTTATCAGTCCGTTTGTTTTACTTGAAAGTACACAAGAAAGACACTGTACCTGGGTGTGTATGGCTCAACAGGTGGAGGTGGGATGTGAAAGTCCTGCAGGGCGGAGTTCTTGGTGGGTGTGCCTGAGGGTGTGGCTGAACTGCTGCCCGGGCTTCTGGTTGGCTGCAGAAAGGAAAAGGAGATATGAGTTAATCTCTTCTATTCTCAGGCTTCTGATGCCTTTAATATCTTGAATGGATCCATTAATTGAAAGTATGATTTATTAAAATCTGCATTTCATGTTACACACTTTTTGACCATAACTGCAACTGGTTAAAAATACTGTTATATATATGGATGCTTTAATTTCTTGGTGAGGTAGCATCCGGACAGTTGCACTCCAGACCAGTAGGGGGCAGCCTGGCTCTGGTGGTGGTTCTTACTATTACGCAAAATATAAATTCTGAAAAACACAACTGCGAGATAAAATCCACAATCAGCAAGACTGAACTACAAGTTAAACTTCACATCCATAGAGTTTCAAACCCACTGCAACAGACCACGAACAGCCATGTGCTTCAGGTTGGAGTTTGTTGTTCAAGCCATTAATTTTTTCAGTGCAACTTGGCTGCTTTAGCCACCAAAACTTTGTTTGAGTGTTTGCTGCCAATTAGGTACACTGTACTCTTCAAATGAATCATCACTAAAAAGAGGTCAGATGAGGCAAGAAACACATGCAGGTTTAAAAACAACTTAGTTTGAGTTACATAAACCTATTTTTGATTAATTGAACTTTTTGATCTTAGTCACGTGACTAATGTAGGTCCAGCATTCACCCACTTTTTTAGCTCTGTTTTTGGTCTCCACCTACCCCCATTGCTATGAAAATATCTCTTGAATAATTGTTGCTAGTGAATATATTCACAGGCAAGCATATTTCCTAAGTTTATAAAAATCAAAATAGAAGCATATAAATGTCATTTCTAGGAGACATGGTTGACAAAAAGTTGTAAAAAGCCAAATATCATCCTTTAAGAGTCATGACTTATATGGTCTCATAGAATGAAACAAAGAGTGGAGGGCAGAGAAAACCGTTTTCCTTTGTGTTTCCTCCTGATTGTGTAGATAATCAGTGTTAATTGGGGAGATACATTTCATAATTTGCCAGAGCGCTGGCAGCGTGGGTGGATGGTGCCATCAATTTTCCCTCCCAGTCATTCCAGTTTGTTTCAGCTGGCAAACAAAACCATGCTGAGCCACAGTACCCTGACCTAATTACACGCTTTGGCTGCAGTCGTACAGGGAGAGAGGGAATGCCGTGGGGAATTATGTGGGCCAGCGCAGTGTTTTAATAAAGTCTATAAAAGGTAGAGCTGGTCCCACCTGCAGAGCGAGGGGTTTCCAGCGCATGTTCTTCAGCAGAGCAGGGGCGGAGCTGAGCGTGCTCTGTGGACGCTTCTTCAGGGTCAGGGACACGACGCCTTTATCGGCCCTCAGCGAGCCGACCAGGTTGCGTAACTGCCAGCCCACCTGTGGACGGGAGAAGACAGAGGGTCAGAGCAAACGCTGACCTGCGGGCGAGTTATCATCATCTGGATAATGAAAAACACAATCACAGCGTTGCATTTATATTCAGCCTGCAGTTTGAATTTGGTCCACGTCGTGATTGCATCTCGCTTGTTGAGCCTTCTGTGCAAGTGGGTGTGGAGGTGGTGAGTCTATCTATAGAGCTTTCATGTGATGTAACCTGCCCTCAATTTGAAAACAAATGCCTCTTATGATATATCCATCTACAACCCTGGTTCCAAAAATCTGGGACACTGAGTAAAACGTAAATAAAAACAGAATGCAGTGATTTACAAACAAACTGAAGAGTTTTACAAAGTGTTCCTGAGCACACATAGAACTTTATCCAATCATGTGTTTGACAAAGTGTTGAACCTCTCTCCATCCTCGTTTGTGAACGACTGAGCCTTTCCAGGATGAACCTTTCATACCCAATCATGATCCTATCACCTGTTACCAATCAACCTGTTTACCTGTGGAAGGATCCAAACAGGTGTTTTTGGATCAGTCCACAACAAATCTTCTTGCTGTTCAAGGCTCTGTCATCTGTGCTTTGTGGGGAGATATTCTTTAATAAGGCAAACACAATATCTTAATTGCATTAGCTGGATTGACCTGAGATCTGATCATAATGCAAGAGGAGGTGGTGGGAAGGTTGAAGGATCTGATTACACTAATTGCCATGCACGCTGCGTTCATTTGTACCTTGTAAAAGTGAGGGCACAATCTGCAATACAGATGTAAACAGATGGGTCGACCTGCCATGAAAATTCAAGACACATAATTGCAACTGGCTCGAACTCCTAATTGGATCGACAGGTTTTGGTATACTAGATTAACACCCAGTGAAAACAAGATGATATCTCTTAGATTAGAACAAAATCTTGCTGTTAAAATCTTAGTTTAAAGTTAACACTCATGATTTCTGATTACATTAAACCTGAAATAACTGATTTTTTTTGGCCACTGGGGGGCAGCAGAAACAAGCTGTGAACACACACCTTTAAACTGATAAACCAACTAACAAATGTCAGACCAACATTCACCCTCTTTTAGCTCTATTTTTGGTCTCCACCAACCCCTAAGGAAAGTATCTCCTGTTTAGCTCCTAAAACAGCAAACTCACCCAGAAAACCAAATCATTGAGCTGAAAGAAACACCAACACACTCCTTTCACATTTCTCTACGTCATTTGATCCATTTTCATCATAAATATATTGATTATGGCAGCTTTCAAGTTTTGTTTATATGCGCGATATTTACAAAATCTTCATAATCATATTATCATGCTAATTTGAGAAATATATAATATATCAGTGAATATACAGGATTTTAAAAAGACAGAATGCTCCTTTAACATGTATTTTACATTGTCCACGTAAGATATTTAGATTCAGTGTTATCTTTATTGCTGGAAGATTCAAGCGCACTTTTTTAGTTTCACACACAAAATCTACAATTGAACACAAATAGACACTGTATATTTGGCACATACATACGGGCACAATAGGAAACCCACCACAGTCTGGTGATTGACTTGAATGACTTCATCTCCTGCATGGATCTTCTTACAGCGGTCAGCTGGAGACTACAGAATCAGAGAAGAGAGAAGGAAAGAAAACAGATGGCTATGAATTGATCTGAGTTTATTGATTCCTGCATACCAGTGTGGGCGAGTTGTCCAACAAACTGTGCTTCAATATGCTGTAATATAACTGAGAGGAAGCCTTGCAGAGTCATCCCTGTGGAATCTGATGTGCTGCTGTGGATCTGTTATGTTCTGAGTAAGGGTTTTCTATACTCTTCAGCCCGGGTGTGGTGGGAAATCTTCACTTGTGTTTGTGTCTCACTGATAAAGCTGTGGATGTGTGGAAGTCTGACTGTCAGTCTTACCCCTTCAGTCGTTCCTGTGATCACATGGAGGCCATCGTAGGTCGACTTGATGTACATCCCCTGATTGACAGAGGGAAGGAAAAGGTAAGGAAGAGGCTTCTGTTTCAAATCCGGCATCAAATCCACTTTTCAAATCTGAGTCCTTTCAAATCCCTTTTTGAACCTTATCAAGTTTACCTTTCAACAAACTGAAGGATAAAATAGCTACAACTCAGAAGTTTTTTTATCCCCATTTGCTGGCGGAGCAGGCAGAAACTACAGTTCCTGTAGTCTATTTAAGCCAGTCTAATTAATGTTCCTCTACCTGAACCTCCAACCTGAAAATGAGATCATATTCAGAATATAAGAAATGTTAATTAAATACTATCTGACACTTTAATTTAACAGCTGTAGTCTTTTGTACTTCAGGAACTACTCGCTTCCTGATTCAGAACAATGAATAAAGTATTGATACGATTCAAAATGTAACCGGGAGATTCTTAACAATCTTTGGCTCAATACAGACAAGAGTCGAACGGAGCTCATTAACCAGAGAACAGCCAAATGTTTCTTGTTGGCCGATGCTCAATTACACATTGATTAACTGCAGCTGATGTCTGTCACTTGAAGCAGCGATGGGCACAAAACTGAGAAGCTGCTACCTTCATGTTTTTCACTGCTCTTTGCTAATAAAAATATCACCTCCATTTGACTGTTACATGTCTTTAAATACGCTAGAAATTGAAATTCGAGACCCTCATGCTAAAAGTAATTCATAACATCAACTCCATCATAACACATTTTGGGTGTCTCTTTCTATCAAATAGTAATTGATGCATTCAGGCAGAGGTTTGAGTGATGGAGGGCAACGACTAAAACTGATGATTTAAGTGCTTCTGTTCCCTGGAAACTTCCATTGTAAAGTTATTTCTACTTTTTTGCAGCATTTCTTATTTTCCTTTTGTTTCTATTTGCAGCTTGTTTCTTTATGTTTTGCTGTCAAATTGATGAATGTGCTCCTTAATTTTATATTTTACCTAGATTCTTCATTTACTTGAGTGCTCTCTGTACAAAGCGAAATATTTTCCTCCGACATTCTGAGGACTGAATAAATACAACCTCCTGTTTTATATTCTTCAGCTCTTGGAGATGCCAACCACTTACAGAAAGCTCCATTTTACACTGTTTCAGTCATTGAGTTATTGTTGCTTTATAAAAGTTATTAAAAGTATCATACTGGCTCAAATATAAGATGACATGTTTTTTTTCTGGAAATGTGCAGGTCATCATGTTTCTATTACACAACATTAGAGAGGACCGGTGTGATGCATGATGGGTTGTTTGTAGCCTTGATGTTGCTAGACGAGCAAATGTCTTCAAGACTGTTTACTGCGGATCTAGCCAGCCCTAAAAGTGTTATTGTTGTCCCATTGTTTAACCGAGTGTCTAGAGGGTCGTGTAATGTGCTTTATTGCCATGGAGGAAGTGAAGTGAAGTAAAAACGAGGCAAAGTGCATCCTGACGTCTTTGCTGCAGAAACACACCAGGGACCAAATCGTGTCAAACAGCAGAGAACCACCACTGTCGCAGATGAAGAGAAGCTCGAAAAGACAGACTGAAAAATGTGAACTGACATAATTTTGATCGCTTCCAAGATCCTGACAGATAGATAGAGAGAGAGAGAGAGAGAGCATGTGACTGAGCTGCACTAATGTGGCCTTTACATTCTGCTTTAATTGAATTATATTATGCATCACTTTTCCAAGAGAAATAGCTTCAAGGATGAGGACTGTCTTCTCCTTGAATTAAGAGCATCTCAAGAAAACCTTTGCAACAGGACTAAAGTCTTTTTCCAGAAACAGCTGTTGGTAGAGGGAGAATCATCTTATATTCAGGCCAATTCAGGTGATAAATATCAAGAGGTGGAAGAAATAGTCAGATCTTTTGCTTAAGTAGAAGTAGTAATGTCACAGTGTAGAAATACTCTGTGACAAGTCCTGCATTCTGGATTTTATTAAAGTAAAAGTATAAAACTGTTTGTATTAAAAATGTATTTTAGGTATTCGTTATACAGAACGTCCCGTTTCAGAGTCATATGGATTATACTACTAGTGCTTCTCTTTTACCAGCTGCAACTACTAGTAAAGGAGAGGCTTATTTTTTACTGTACATACTGTTGGATGGCTTGTTAATTTTAGGGATCCATAACATTTTATCTTTATTCATAATAATACATCCTCATTTTTTATTACATTTGTATGAATAATCTGAATCAGCAAAGTAACAAAAGTTATAAAATAAATGCAGTGGAGTAAAAGCATAAGGTAATAGAAAATGGAAATACAAAGTAGAGTTAGACATGATGCCATTATAAACATAACCAGAGAAGTACACTAACAGAAGGATACCAGCTAATAACACGTTAATGCCCAGTACACACACACACACACACACACACACACACACACAGTGATTACCAGGCCTTCAGAGGGTTTGATGTTGGTGAGGTGAACCAGCTCGAGGTGGGCTGACTGAGACACCAGCGGGTCCGATGACACACAGACAATGTGCTCACACACCTCCGACAGAGTTTTACACTACGGGGAAGAAGAAAAACAAGAGAGGACAAGTAATAATACAAAGCTTTTATGAAACAGGCTCGCTGCTGGAAACAGAGGGATGAAAACAAAAGAAAAGCATAAACACCTTCTACACCGTGTGTGTCTAATAAACCTCTTTCCTCCCTGCTTCATGTTCCTGCTGGTGTGTCTTTATTAGAGGTTTTTCTATTTGCTTTGCTGAGAAAATAATCATATTCTCCCTCCACATCTTAAAACAACAGCTCAGAATTGACATTATTAGAGGCTGCCACTATTAACACAGGTTACTGCCGCTGCCTCCTGTAGCGCTTTAAAGGGTCAGTTCACATAAACGACAATAACAGAACATATTTTCTCTGTCACCTCAGGGACAAGCGCTGCAGATACTTTTGGTTTTTATTTGTCCAGCGTCTCTAGAATATCTGCCTCCACACCAATATAACAGAGCTGAATTTAATTTGCGGTGCCCACAGGACTGAGAAATTGCATCAAAAATGAAGCTGGAACATCTTGAGAATGAGAGATGAATTTTTGTTGCAGAAACAACAGGAGAGTCCACAGAACAAGCCGTCAACAGTTTTAGGGACATTTTCCCATGTAGAAAGCAGTTAGAGTAAAAACTACTGACTGCATATTTTCTGGATAATCCACAGAGATGAGAAGCTTCATCATATTTTGCTGAACACATTTTAGCTAACCTGAATCCAGAAGTGACTAGATTAGAAACCGGCAAGTTTTAAATCTTAAGTTTTAAAGATTAACTGATTATATTAGTGTTGATTTTGGATTTTATTCAGATGTGAATACATTAGCAGTGATGAAGCCATTTTGACATTTCTCTCCAAGCAAAAATAGCGTCCAACTTCATAGAAAATGTGAGATAATCAACTGGCTGCTGTCACTGTTAACAGCAATCTATTTGGGACCAGGATATTTCCAGGAACAAAAACGTTCATTAATTAAGTTTTCATCTCTTTCATCCTTATTCAAATTACGTCCATTTCAGTTAAACGACTGAGGTCACAGACATGAGAGTGGCATCGATCTTCTCATCGAACTCTCAGCAAAGTAGAGAATTGAATACTGGCACTGCAATTACATCTAATTAACATCATAAAGCAACACTAACACAATCAGTTAAGCTCATTTAAAACTGGTTTCACTCATTAACAAACCGTTCAAAACATGTAACACCGCAAAAGGAGATAATAGATAAAAATGAATTGAATGACTGAAATGAAATGACGTGACTACAGGGTTAACAGTGCATTCATGCTCCTGAGTTGGAAACACTGGACTTTTCTTTTTCTTCCTTTTTGCTGATATTGTGTGAGTACAGAAGTATGGGGCTCGAGCCAGCAGGCAGTTAGCCTAGCTTAGCATAAAGACTGGAATCAGGGGGAAACAGTTAGCCTAGCTCTTTCCAAACATCAAAAACACAACTATGCAAATGAAGATATTAGTTTGGGTTTTTTTTTTTAAAAAAACAATAAAAACAATAATTTTTAGTTTCTTGCTGATTGCTTGCAAGATCCAGTTGATGGCAAGACTCTCTTGCTGTTATTGGTGTGTTTTTTCTCAGTTTTGGACTGTTGCTTTCTGTCTTTATGTTAAACTACTAATCAATTCTTGGCTCATAGCTTCATATTTAACAGATATGAGAATGATATCAATCTTCTCATCTAACTTTTGGCAAGACAGCAAAAACACATATTTCCCAAAATGTCCCAAAAATACTACAGGATGTACTGGTGAGATTTATTCAACTATGAGACCCAGCTGGGTCTTGAGTTTCTGTGCTTATGTAGAACTGTATGAGTGAGTATGAAGGGATGCGAGATCTTGCAAAAAAAAAAAAAAAAAACCCAGGATGCTTCCCATCAACACAGAGCAAATAAGCGACAGCTGGACGAGGAAGCAGGACTCACCACATGAAGGATTTTGTTCTCCGTCTCAAACACCGTACAGTCCTGAGGGAAAAAGAGAATTTAATGTAGCGCGAGCAGAACATCCTGTCTTGCAAAAACTCAAAAACTCACACCATCTCACTGCTCACGCCTCTACCTCCGTACACCGTCTAGGCCTCACATTAATGAACCCCACACCTGCACACTCTATACCCTCGCAGATAGGAAACACGCCCCCACAAACAGACATCTTTTATTTACACACACATCAGTCATACAGAAGACAGACTGTAAGGACATAAATAGCAAAGAATCGAGTCTCGTTGAAGGATGCGGAGAGCGGCGTCTGAGGCTGCTGCATCACACCCACACACACTCCGCTCTTAGGGGGATATGACAGCCATGGCAGAATACAAGCGATCAGCCTTCGTAGCACACACACACACACACACAAACAATTCCACACACCTGCTGTACAATGGTGGTGAGCTCCAGGCAGAGCTGAATGACATTATTTCGGGTTACTGAGTAGTCTGCCACTGCAGCAAAGGGAGACCTGGGAGGAACAGATAACACACCGGCATGTCTTCAAATGTTGCTGCTGCATTAGATAATGTACAGAGGAGATGGACAGGAGCATTGTTAGAGAGGCGGATATTATGCTCAGGCACACACATTTATAGCAGGTAGTTGAAAGACTCATTTGCATTTGCAGTGTGTAACGAACTAAAAATGGAGGAAAGTGGCTGATAACTCTGAGAAACTGAACTTTGGAGAAAATTATGTTGACGTTGTTTCACTCTCAATTCTTTGTATTGTTTTTGCTATAAGGTTAATACAAAATAAGAGGTTGTCATATACAGCTGAGCACATATGAAACTAGAAGGGCTTGGAGACCACAGACCTCCGCCAAGGCCACTCTTTTAGTCCGCTCATCTGCAAGCTCTGCTAAGTCTGCATTTATATCCAAAACTATTAGAATTATGCCAAAACATGGTCGTGTCTGCAGCCTCATCATCTCAGCTGCCATGCTACAAAACTTTCCAAGTTTCCTGCTGACGAACAAACAAGCCCACGAAAAAATCGAACCGGAAAGTTAACCTTGGCTGAGTTAATGATGTAAGTTATCAGAATATCTATATTTCTCTGGATATATTTAATGAAGCGTGCATTGTTGTGGTTAGGAACAATTTACTGTCATATATGTTGTTTTTGTTTTGTTTCAGAAACTGGTGAAAAATTTTTCAACAGCACAAAGTTCTTTAAATTGCTCACTGTCACAGTTTGTCATTCAATAATGACTGTTTGCCAAATGTCTAGAAGGCAGGTTTTATCTTATGGATGATAACCCTTTTGCCTGAATATTTCAGTTTCCATCTCCATCTAATTGTTAACATAAACAAACTGAAAACAACATTGAAACATAATGTTGTTGGCAACCAAAGTTTTCAGTTTTTGTTGTAGCTTCAAGTAACTGTCTTGTTGTACCAGAACAACCTGTACACCAAATTATTCAATTTACAATAATGTTAGACAAAGAAAAGCAGTTAATCCTCACATTTAAGAAGCTGGAAAAATTATGCGAATGAGTCTCATTAACCAATCAAATTTGTTGTGACTGATTCTATGTGGATCAACTAATCAATGAATCAACTGATTGCTGTAATAGAAACACCTCTCCAGTCAAGTCATGAAAGCAACCTGTGGTTATCTTCAAAGAGCCAAGACGATGAACTTCAGACAGCGTAAATTTGGGATTTTCAGTGACGCTGCCAGTGGAACCACAGAAGGATGCTGCATTGATGTGCTGTCAAAATTGACTTCTGTGGGAATAAATGGCCTCTGTAGCTCATTCATAAAACATGGGCTTGATCCCACACTTGAACGAAGAAAGGTGTGCACACTCAAACATAAGCTGATTTATGCTCACCTGCATGTGTTTTTCTATCTATAAACCTGGAAGCGATACACATATGCAGAGAGTTCATATGCAATGCTATAATCACTGAAAAGTAATTAATGAAATATCGATTAATGTCCTTAAATAATACGTAAAACAAGCCACTAATACAAAGTGTGAAATGTTTTGGACCACTGCTGCTGACATGTGCCCTGAAGAAAAGCATCAAGGACAAAAATGATGGTAAAAATAAGGTTACATTTTTTTATGAACACTACGAGGCCAGATATCCGAACCAGTCCAGGTGTGTTCAGGGGACACTGGAGAAAACTGCCTCTGACGTCTGGCTTCCTTAAAGCGGAGACTCAACTGTAATACATTTCCACAGAGGAAAGAGGACACAGCTCCAGTGGACAGATGAATGAAGCTGCATTAGAGAACCAGGTAAATGGGCCATTGTGTTCTGAGTGCACCCGTTTTACACCTCACACAGACTACTTCATCATTTCAATCCAGGTGTTGGAGACAAACAAACAAACAAAAGCACAGTTTCGACCTTGCTGCTCTGAAATAAACTGTGTGAGGAAGGTTATTAGCCCACTGTGGATTTATTGTGCTACTACGATCATTTCCCCAAGTCTCCCACATGTTTCTGTGCATAATCAGAGTTTCCACAAGTCAAGAGGGTCTTTAAGCCCCTTTTCTCATAACATGTTGATAAATGAGGCCCCAGGTGTAACATAAGAGACTATTCAGGTGTGAACAAGGTGGTAAAGATAAGGAACATGTTGCAGCTAATGGGGTGCTAATGGCTGCATGCACACACAAGGAGGCATCAACACTAACACGTACAACATTACTGATATACAGCAAAGTCATTATAAGAACCCACACAAACAGACACACACCATTACTTTGCTTCATTGTTCTAAAGACCTAGATTAAATTCGGCCACAGCCTCTAGTGTATGATGTATCTGTGGGGTGTGTGTGTGTGCGTGTGTGTGTGTGCGTGATTTGGGTCATCAGTATTGAGGCTGTGTGCTATATATACGCAGGACCTCAGGCTACACAGACTGTTTGCTAACCGTCAGACTCGAACCCTCAAACAACGCTCAGAAAACACTTCTAGCTCAGTGTCCAACTGTGGCAATTAAGGTACTTTAAGGTACTAAACATTTCTTAGACTCATAACACTGTCGAATTTTACTACACAGATTCAGCGAGAAACAGTTTCCCAGGGCATAAATTCACCTAAAAATCACAGAACGAAAGACCCTCCTTTTAACTTCAGAACATGCCAAGAATCAAGTTCAAGTTTTCTTCAATATCAAAACAACCAAGTGATAGTCACCTTTCATTATTATTATTATCATTATTATTAAGTCATTACTTAATTATACTGCAAACAAGACCTGCTAATGGCTTTGTAGTCCTTTTGACATAGGATGAAAAATTCAATCCAGAACCATTCTTGTCTGACTATCTGTAACAATCTGGTTTTGTATGTGAGCACTGTTAACCTATTCCATGTTATACTCTCTATAATCAAACTGTAAAAAAAGAACTGCATACTGATTTGAAGAAAACCTTCCTGAAGATATCCCAATAAACAAAAGTCATGCCAAAATTCTCCTCCACCTCATCTGATACGCTGATATAAAAAGAAAAGGGTTGTTGTGTATTGCTGTTTACTGTACGGGGCCAACAGAGTTCATGACTAATGCAAGACAAAAGATCAGCAGAGATGAGTCAACAAGTCAACAGTTTCCCAGCTTGGGATGCATAAAATAAATCTATCCATCTATTTATGAGTCCACAGATGAGGGGATAAAATACCCAGAGTAAAACTAGCAAGCTAATTTTCAATAGCCTTCACACATCACCAGCATCTTCCACACGTCTCCCTCACATTTCCACAGCATCAGCTTTTACAAGATGGACAATACAAAACAGTTCATCATGAGACGTTATGAGTTGTCTTATCCTAGTTTTAATGTCTGAATCACTGGCAGCATCTGACACTGTGCAGTAGAGGAAGAAGTATTCAGATTACTACTGAGGTACCAGTGCCACAATGTCAAAGTACTTGACTACATGTAAAAGTCCTTCACTGAAAATCCTGCTTAAGTAAAATCACCATCACTGACTTAACAGTATATATGTTATTATTATATTGTTAATACTGATGCTTTAATGTGAAGGTTGCATTGTATTGTTGTAGCTGCTCAATATGGAGCTGGATTAAACTACTTTATATTCTCAATACGTTCCCAACCTAAAGGGTCACAAGATAAATTGGTGTGGTCTTCAGATGATTAACAAAGTTCTGATAATCTGCAAAATCTTTTCTCTAATCTTTGCTTCTCTTGTGAGAGCGAGAGTTTTTCCTCTCTTGACCTTGAACAGTTATCTACATGAAGACATCTGAGAAGTTAAGAGGCTCTTTGATGGAACAACTCATAGGCTTGTGAAACATGTACGAGAGGCCTCGAATCGACATTTGTGTCGGGGTCACAAGTCAAAAAGGTTGAGAAGCACTGGTTTAATCTTTAATGCTGCTTTGTATTTTATGAGCTTATCCAGAGTGTGAATCTTAATCTGAAAAGGAACCAGCAACTCTTACTGTTACTCAAGTAAAAGTACTTCAAAACTGTACTAAAGTACAGCACTTAATTTAATGTAGTATTGATTCTCTTGACACAAACCAGCCTCATTATTTGATCGAAATTTTAAGTCTACTCATTCACTCTACTGGTTAAAAATAGAAATACAAAAAAGAGGAAAGACCTACTGTATTTTTAAACTATCAGCAAAATATATCACACACAAACTGGAGTCTCTCAGGCCATGTTATTAATTCATGGGAAGGTGTTTTCAAATGTGCATATGAGGAGGAAATGAGGAGCTCCAAGAAAGAGAAATACAGCAAATTTAAGCCATTGTTGAATGATAATCTCACTTTTCTCCGGAGAGATTCAAAGAGGAAGGTTTTGCCTGTGTCCATTTCATGAAAAGTGTAGATATGTAAGGAGGCACCAGGGTATCAGAGGCAGGAAAAAGATGATCTGTGCTGTACCCACGCTGCTACTTTCGACATGAAAAGGTTGCAGAACGTCTTCAGAAAGTCATTTAGAGAGAAACTAGAAAGTGCTTTACATTTGCTGCCTGAGCGCTGAACTGATGTTGCACTTTCCCTCCATCCCTGAGAGGTCTAATAACCAGCAATCAGGGAGAGATGAAAGTTCAGTTTTAACACGATTTATGCTAATTTGCTGCTGTTGCGAACCTTTTAGCAAGGAGCCATCTTGCGGGTATTAGTAGGAGACAGAGTGTAGCCCAGCAAGCTTGGAAATCATAACCTTTTCAACGTCGTTCGGGCTCATTAATGAATTCAACTTATCACCATGAAGCTCTTATAAAATGAAAAATCTGCTTGTTTTACTCACTGATTTGTTCCAGAAATCAGTTTTAGATGATGAGATATCTTTGAAACAAAAGCTCTGGTGGGATCATATTCATGTTACATTTCCTTTAACACAGCTGGGAAAATGCTCTTTTCTGCACGTTTGGTATGCAAAGGAGTCTTTGACAATGTCTGAACATGTAGTTATGTCTCAGAAATGGAGAACAGAGAGCATGAAGCGCCGGCTCTGCTGAGTCTATCCCTTTCTCAATGTCGCTTTGCCATTTACAGTTGCATCATCGTGCGTGGGCGAACGCGTGTGTGCGCTTGCATAAGTGTGTGTCAGTGCGTGCTGATGTGGGTGTGTGTCTGCGAGTGTGTGCGTTCGTACGAGCGCGTGGGCGATTTCTATGGGTCTGAGTGCGCTTGTGGACGTGGCTCTATATGCTTTTATCTGTCTGGATGGCCTAAGGACAGATGTGGGTGCCCGGCATTTCAAGAAGCGAATGTCAGAGACCTTTAGTTCTGTATCTGATGCGCGTGTCGTGTGCAGGAGATTGAGTCGAGTCATGAATAAATGAAGTGACAGGGAGAAGAGGAGAGCGAGGAAGAGAGAGAGAGAGAGAGAGAGAGAGACAAACATGGTGAGAGAAAGGTCTGACATGATGCCTTTGGAAAAAAAACATATTTCTGAAAAGATGTCAACAACCAACAGCTGCAGGAGAGTTTATGTTTTGCAGATTGGAGCTTAAGTTGTACAAGACGAGAAAGATAGAAAACTTTCACTGGCGCTGGATCAAAGATTTCAACAGAGGGAAGACTTATAACTGTAGTTTCCATCATATGACTTCAAGTAATGATATTTTTATTGAATAGCTTTTCGATGAATCAAATATTCATTTAGAACCTGGAACCAGTTAATTTGGCCTTTTTCCTAAAAAAATGATTTCAATTATGCCAATATGTCACAACACGGGTCATAATTTTGAGTTTAATTGCTTTTGTATAATTTCTATTGCTATTTCTATTCTTATTTCTATCTCATATACTGTACTTCAAATTACTAATTCTTCAATTCACAATTATTCATTTCTACTTCTTTCTGTCCTTGTGCAGCTGCAACATCTGCATTGCCAATCTGGGAATCAATCAGCGCCTTATATTATCTTCTCTCATCTCAAACAACAAATGCAATTAATCCTAAAGAATTATTAAATATTTTACAATCCGTTTGCTAAAAGAATCAATTCTAATACACAAATGTATTGTAATTACCAAGAGGACTGTAATTATTCAGAAGCAAACTGCACCTTCCTCGCTGGCAGTAACATCTACATAAAGTCCAATATTAACACTAATATAATGAATTCAGCTCATTTAAAAGGAGACATACACTGTTTGTCTGACTCTGGCTTCACCTGTTAATGAACTGCTGCAAATTAAAACAAAAAGAAGCTCATTTAGGCCTGATGTGACTGAAATGCTCCCAAGTTGGAATAATATGAGTTTTCTTTTTCTGTTCTTCCTAATTTGAATTTGTGAATGCAGCCAAATTAGATCTTTAGTATTCAAGCCTTCAACAGGCCTTTTTCATGGAAGACATTTTGACACGGTACAGTGGGGAAATCACAGATAAACAGTAAATAAAAGCAATGATGTTTGAATCCCATGATTAGTGTTTTTCCTTTTGTGAAAAATAATTATCCTGCCGATGTCACAATATTAAAGTAATGAAAAAGCTGCAATCTGTTTACTCACATCTGTGTGTGTGAGAGAGAGAAAGAGGGACACAGGGTAAACACATTACCTGTCTAGCCAGGCGAGCAGGCTCTTGGCGGCGGTGATGAGGTCGACCACCGAGGTCAGGAGATCGTTGGGAAGCCGCCGCGAGGATCTGCTCTCTGATTGGCTGCTGCGGCGGCGGCCGGAAATGAAGTTCTGCAGGTTTTTGGCCGAGGCGCCGAGTTTGTGAGCCAGAGTCCTGACGCTCTCTGTCTCCAGACCTGAGTTCTGCACACGCACACACAGAGACATAAACAAAGATGAGCTAAACCTCCAGACAGTGAACCACCGTGAATACAAATTAGCACCTTATTTGTCAACATGTTTACCAGTTTTTTCTTAAGGAGTCTGCTGCATATTAATGTTGCACTTACATTAGGGTACGGATTTGGTTGAGAGAAGGTCATAACACTGTGTTGTTGTTTTTAAACACCTTAACTGTTTATTATTTATATATACTCACATTATTCCTAACCAATACAATGATGACAGAGCAATGGTAGACAATGCAGAATACATTAACTGAGCATGTTTTAGAAGAAGGCTCCTAGTTTCCAAGTCACTTTAGGCTTAATTGAATGTAATAACAAAGTTTACTCATTTAACCAGTCAAATCGTACTCTCAAGGATTTTCATTTAAATAAATGTCTGTAACTGACCGAATGAGGTAATGGTGATCGAGCTCTCTGATGAAAACCTGCAGTATTACAAAGTGGGTGTTTATGGTGACATTCCCAGAGAAAAAATGCTGCATTAAGTGTGAATACAATATTTCCGCTGAATTCTGCGACCTGGAGTATTAAACTTGCTGTTACCACCAGTAGCCACAGGTGTCGCCAAACTCAACCAGGTCGACAATCAGCAACATGATACTTGTCTCTTTTTATCTATCCAGGCCTTTATATCTATTAAGTTCCTGTTGTTTACATGGAATAAATGCGTAATCATTTCATCACATTAAACCCAAACAATTACTTTTTTTTGAGCGAGCCGGGAATAGGATAAACCACCATCTGTAAATATTTGGTTGACTTATGAAATCAATCAGTTATGACACATTATCCAGTTGGGTTTAGTTCATCTGAAAACCTCCCTCAGTAGCCAGATTCTTATTCCGTCTCCCCATAGACCAAATCATTACAGGCGACACTTTAACTTTTAGGATGAACTTTAGACACTTCTTGTAGTTTGGAGGGATTAAAGTGCCATTTTGAAACTTTTTCTTACTGTGTGATTGTGACAATTGGGAGATGTGAGGATGCGATGCAGCACTGTGACAATTGACCTTCTGCAATCTATTACATTGTGCATTCAAGCTGAACATGAATGCATTAACAGCTGCAGCCATAAACGCAGCTGATGAGAGTCCACGACGGCACTGACAAACAAACACACAAACTCACCAGAGCACACAGCAAGTCCACGGCCTCCAGAATGAGCTCCTGGTGTCCGATGCGAGAGACGCCCAGCTCCTCCAGCTCGGCGTGGCTAATCCTCAGCAGCCTCTCCCCGCACACACCTCCACGCTCAAACACACACACGTATTGCTGCAAGCAGTCATCCAGCCCTGCAGCAAACACACATATTATGAGGGTTACTCACTATAAATACACACAGATTGGTTCCAAACTGAGAACACAATGAAAATAAATAAATCATTTTTCTTCTGGAAAAATCCACTCAGGATGCAGCGGTACCAGTTTTACAGATACAATGGTATGAAAACTGACAGTTGTCATAACATGTACATTTGCTCAAGTACAGAGTATTAAAAAAATACTGAATTCTACCTGATCGAACTATAGGTCTTTATTTTAAACACTCACAACTGATGTTATTTGTAGTACTTGACTTTTTGTGACATGTAGTTTTGTGACAGTAACTAACATGCTTTCGTTTCAAGCTTCATGACTGTCAGGACTTAATATGATGCGAAATTATAATAAAGTGTTATAATTAAAAACTTCATTCCTTTAAGGGTCATTGTAACTGAAATCAATAACAATAACTGTGTACTACCAGGTCACATGATATTTTCTGAGTCATTATCTTGAAACCATGAAAATCTTGAAAAACTGATGGAAGTATATTTTGTCATGTTACTTTATCATGCAGATTCATTATATTAAATCTACCCTGCAATAAACATTGAACAAGTCATTCTGTCCATAATTTATAACAATTCAGTCTCAATTTCAAGAAATTTCAAGGATTAACTGTCAAACTCAAGCATCTGTTTTAGAATCATAAAAGTGCTTGAAACAAGTTTTTTTTTTTGCACCTTTAAACATTTTAAAATGCTCTTAACTGGCAGATTTTCTCACTTGTGTCTCTAAAATAAAACTTTAAACCTGCATAAACCTATTTTTTGGACAATGTACCATGAGGGAAAAGTACCTCACATTTCTTCGAGTCCTAGTCCACTAAGACACGGCTGGTTGAAGGTGTTTACATCTGCTATACCGTCTGTCATCATGTCTGTTTTTATGGCAATTATGAGAATATACATAAGGTAGACAGAAATTATCAGCCCTTGGCACAGGAGGAGAATCTCCTTCCAACAACACCATCACTCCTCATGAGCCATCCACAGTTAAGACTCTCTTCAACACGTTCAGTCTGTGATCAATTAGCAGAAACATCCCAACTTGAAATTATAGGTATCAGGCTGCACTTTGCAACGCTTACTTTTCACCCATGGTTCCCTTCTACAAAGTCAGTCTATGGGGAGAAAAGATTTCTTTGAGTCTGCACAGGAAAACGCGCCGCACATTTTTACTCATTCCTGTTTGTCTCAGATAATACAGCAGCTGCTGTGTCGTGTTTTTGAGACATTTCAGCTTGTTTGCAGTTTTGTAGGTTTGAGCCCAACCCTGTTTTCCAAACCACAGAAGGATGAGGTAAAAGTATAAAACGCGTTTTGTTTCGAGAGACTTCTGAGGGTCACAAGAGGCATTTTAGGGTCGTGTTTTTATTTATTTTTTTTTTTTTCCATACGGCAGAAAACATTTTGTTCCCGTCCATTTAGAAGTTAAATGTGTGACTTTGAGACCTGTTTCACCATGAAATTACAGTAAATTGAGAGAGAAAGGCAGACTGTTCTCTCTCCCGCAGTGCTAAAGGGACAGATAAAGACAATCAACAATATTTGGACTTCACGGCCAGAAACATTTTCAACCACCAATTATACCAAAGCCCTCGACATCACTTTGGAGGACCGTGCCAGCGTGTTTACACATTTTAGCACATAACTGCAAATCAGATTCTGCTGACCATCAAAAGGTTTTCATGGTGAACAGATTCAGATTTTTTAACACACTGTAGATTTCAGTACTACAGTCCCAGAATTGATTTCAATTATTTTCTCTACGACAAGAAAAACAACTTGTAGACTCTTGTAATCCATTGCAGTGAACATCTCATCTGCATCAAATGTTGTCAGTCCTCATTGTCTTTGCACAGTAATTGAGAAGTCTGCATTTGTATGCTGGCCCTCGAACGGCAATGTAAGACCACTGTGATGGATTACATAACTTAACAAGGCTTCAAGAGTCTGCAAATGATTTTGTATCCAGAATGAAAACAAATGAACGCAATAAGTCCTCCAAGCAACAAAACTAATTTGCCATTGCCTTAAAAATGAGGCATGTATTCTTGTCCAATTTACTTAATGGAAAGACAGAGTTGTCAGTTCATATAAGTTAGCAACAGGTTAGTAGCAGGTGAATTAATCTTTCATAAAGTGATGAAGCAGTGGTCACACCAAAAAAGTGACATTCACTTGTCAGGCTGGAAGCTTGGTGACGTAAAGTGACTTCCAGTCGGGCTAATAATAGTCAATCAGTCACTCTGTTTTCTCTCTGCTGTTCTGTTCACGTCACCATTGTACACCATTTCAGAAAATAAAAAGTTATAAGGGAGAATAATGCTCTCCATACTAAGCAAACTCATTACTTCACTGGCTGAGCTCAGTCACTAATGAGCTATAACTTCACTGCTTAATCAAAAGACATATCTGTGCCATCAACTCCTGTCTCAAACCGTTGCTCTTTTGTGGAATAAAATTAAAATGAATGGTGCAATTGTGCAGACTCTGTCTTTCTGTCCCCCCAGGCGTCAGTACTGTCAGGACAGCTTGCTATTGGTCAACAACATAAATTCGCAGGTCAAAGTTCGCCAAAGTTTAACTCAACGTGAAACATTTGAATTACCCTTCACGGGCCTAAAACAAACTCTGTAGCTGGAACAAGAGTCGAGAGAGTGGAACAAAAGAGGTAATGGATGGGCAATCAGGCAGCCACCCAGGTAAGACTTTACTCTCTGTTGGATTGTGTAACGTCTGTGTTGTGAGTGGGACGGTCTCTCTAGACCTGCGAGTGTGTGAGCGTGTAAGTGGGCGGGTGCATGCACTGTTACTGTGTGTGTGTGTGTGTGTGTGTGTGTGTGTGTGTGTGTGTGTGCGTGCGTGCGTGCGTGTTCATTTGGCCTGGCCGGGTTTGCTGAGTCAAAGGAAAGCAGATCAAGACAGAGCGGCTCAGCTGCAGCCCCTGGCTCCCAAAACAATGAATGTATCCAGCTTCTAACCTCTTAACAAACAGCCAACTGGCAAACGCACACACTCCAAACACACACACACACCTCTGAGGAATGAGCATTGATTTCCCCCGCTTCAAGTCCCTGCTTTATAATACACTCATCTATCATAACCACACTAACAAAGATGGGAGGAAAAAAACGGGATGGAAAGAGTGCGGAGGAAGAGAAGGAGAGAAAAAGGAAAGAAGGCAAAGAGGAGAAGAAAAAACCTCATAAGCCAGCTGCTAAATTGCTAGCAAACTATTTAACACAGGCTCACACACACACACAAATTCCATCTCTCATCAGCGACAAGCAAACAGCATTTGTCGCTTTCTGCACACTCCCATTGCTTCCTCCTCCCTCAGCCACTACATCTGAAGTCTAAATGAATTTACTTCCAAAATATGCAATATCAAGCTCGGAAAAAAAAAAGCTGGCGGAGCCTGAAATGCATCAAAATTGGAAAAAAAAAGAACATGTCATTTCATCTTCTAAAACCTAAATAAACAAAGCTTTTATGGTGTTAAAATGAAATGCTAGCAATCAGTTTCCAAGATGAGACGTCGTCTTTTCACCATTATCTCATTTTGGAGGGGAAGTAGACAAATTGATTCCACTATCAGGACCCACAAACACTTCAAGTCGATGAGCGATATCTCGGCTCGCAGCTTCCACTGACGAGCATGAAACGATTTGATAAGAGTACAGACATAAAATTACTCATCAAGCTCTCAGCTTTAGCGTTAGGTGAAGGTCACTTAGGTACACTTAAGGACGTTTAGTGAAACATTTGACGACAAGATGATCTAACTGATCTAACTAATCTACATTAATGCATCTCATTTGTACATTTATTCATAAACAGTTTTAGATACTTGTGTGTATAGTATGTCCATTTTATGCAACTTTAAACTTTTCAGAGTAAAATATTGTGCTGTAAATTTGTACTAAATTAATTCATTTACAGCTATATGAGAGAGTTCAAGTTCAAGAATTACTATCATTCATTTGACAGCTAAAGAGACAGATATTTTGCTAAAGAGCTGGTAGAGACCAAACCTGAGTTGAAAGAGAGTTAATATTTCAGAGTGAATAAGAAATTATTAAAACAAGTTCACCTTTTTAACTTAAAAGGTGATGATATCTCACTGTTGTGTTCACACCTTGCTTCCCCCAAGTGGCCAAAAAAGTGTAATTACTGCAGGTTTAACTATGCAACAATATCTTAAATAATTAAAACCACTTCCATTTTAACCTGCTACAATATTAAAATGATGCTATGATATTAACAAGGTAATAACATAACTCTCTGAAAGGGTCGGCTATACACTGCTAATGCTTTCATCCACTTGTGATTGTAATGAAGTATGTGGACAAAATTATGTGGATACTCGATGTTCAAGCACACAGTTTCTGACAATAATGGGCCTTCAACTTCAGGAACACTCAAACAACACGACAATGCATCCATGCACACAATCGCATGTGTAAAGAAATGGTTGTCCCCGTTTGTTGTGGAAGAACTTGACTGGCCTGCACGGACCTCAACCCCATCCAACACTGAGATTAACTGAAACGCCAACTGCAAGTCTTATCAGCCTTATCAATGGCCAAACCATTACTGATGCTCTGAAGGCTGAATGGGAGAAAATCCCTGCAGCCGTGGTCCAAAGGTTTATGGAACGAGAGAGACAGAGAGAGACAGAGAGAGAGAGAGAGAGAGTGGAGGTGGTTATAGCAACAGATAATGTCCATAGTTTTGGAGTAAGCATGCATCACATATGGGTGTAATTTCCACTCATGCAGTATGTTTACATTGTGGTATTGTTATTTTTACTCAAGTGAGGCGTCTGAGCACTTTTTCCCTCTAACAGCGAGACGTGTGTTTTAATGGGTGTTAATAGCAGCTGATTCCTAATAGACGTGAAGCTGATTAAAACAATGTTGGCGCTCGCAGGCAAAGTGTTACTATTGCTGCGAGAGGCAGAGAAGCAGAAGGGGAGATATAGACTGTGCAGCGAAAGTTCACTGATAATCAGCGCCGCTTATCGCTGGCAGTGAGGGAGAGCGTGAATGACCTGAATACTGATGAGTCAAATTGTTAGTGACTTCAGCAAGCGCACACGGACTGAAACAGAAACTAAATCCGTGCTATACAGTTCATATACATATTATATATACAGTAGAATGACTGCTGTACAGGATTCACTCTTTCCCCGCAGTGATCCAACCTTTACTGTCAAATATACCTGCACAATCATCCCTTCATCAACAATTCAGCCATTCAACACATATCATTTTTCCATTAATCTCAACTTATTCAGAGTTTATCCATCACTTTTAGGGAACTATTTCAACCATTTATCTGGGTTAACTATCATTCATCAAAACTATTAAACAACAATTTCATTTAATCAGGGCCATTTCTAGCTTCCTGGGGGCCCTATGCAAGATACTTTTTGGGGGGCCCTAGTGTGTCAAACTATGATTGAGAGATTTCTAACCCTTTAGATAATTAGATGCCACAATCTATTACACTTCACAAGCAAAACAGGCTACAGTCATAAAAGCCTCTCATATTAAAATCAAACTCTAAAATGCTAAAGAAAAAACGACAATACAAGAAAAACAACAATCCTCTATACGTCAATAAATAAAAAAGATAGTGTTTTGAAAAGTTACTTTAAAAAAATACAATAAAAATAGATTAAGTTATTCATAAGTAATTCTAGAGCAATGTTAAATGTGAAATATCTGAGAGACAACGTCCACTGGACGATTACAGAGCAGACAACGACAATAACACTCCCTACCTGCCAGGATTTGAATAACCGGCTCTGGGCTCAGTCAGTCAGTCAGTCAGTCCCATGGCAGGACAACACAGTCCATTCACATGTCACATGTTCATTTTATTTTAGAAAACTTTCATGAAGCAAACACTAAAGCTGGGTTGGTGACGAACAAATTCTCGCCAGCTAGCTAACTTTTATCCGAGGTTAGCCGAGCTAGCTAGCTAGCAGGACAAATAAACAAACTTGCTAAAAACTGGGCGTTACACCTCCTCCGTCCACCCACATCACAAACTAATGCCTTACCTCTATTCTTTTTACGTATTTCTCCCTCCGTTTTCTTCTCCCTCTGTTATTTGCCCCGCTAGGATAATTTCTTTTAGAAGCCATTACGGTTTTGCCTTGTTTAATATGCTCACTAACGGCAATGATGGCTAGCTGTCAATCATTCCTATCGTCCCTGTTGGCAGCCCGCGCGTCACTCATGAAGTGAGTCCAACGATAATGACGTAATTATGTCACAAAAACACCAGTTACAGCTTACCATTGCAGTTTATTTTATTTAGATCCTACGTTTATTTTTTAAGCGAGATAAAGGCAGGTCGCTTTAATTCTCCTCAGATGAGGCTGAACATGCAGCAACATTTTACTTTTAGATAACTATGTCAACCTTTATCAGTACTTTTAACTATTTCAATCATTTTCCTTTTAGCAAACTACCTTTTATTGATTACAACTTATTTGAACTGTTTTATCTTTTTTTATACATTCCAACTATTCATCTATTAAGTGTAAGTTTTGCACTAATTCATCCATCACAACTATTTCAACCATTACTTTGAGCCATTTTTTTAACCTGTTTTTTCATTACTTTTAACTTAATGTTTCATGTTCTCTCCATGCTTGTTATCTGGCTTTCGCACATTCTCAACACTTGCTGGTACAGCTCAGTGTGTTTTTGTTCTTCTTCTAAAAAAGAAATCATCAAATCATGATATCTATTTTTTTTTTTTAATTAGCCGTACCCCTGGCATCTGCAGAAACACCAGCTGAGGAACAAGTACCCCTCCTCGACAATCACTGCTCTACTGTGTATCTAGAGAAAATACTAAAATGTACCTTTCTCACATTTTTCTATAAACTGACAATAACAAGCTCAGTGTAAACGCCTGTGTGGGTCTGTTGTATAATGGTGTCTAATCTGAATAATCATGCTCTCACATCTCCATGTACAGTATGAGTTCATGTGTGCGCATGTGTTTGACTGGTACAGAAAAAGTGTGATTCATAGCTGACTCACACACTTAACTCCCACAGAGGCACACACACACTTTTCACAACAGCAGGCGAGCCAAACTCCCACAAACACCCTCTTTCTCTCTGTCGCACACACGCGTCTAATAAAACGAGATTTTGCGGTGACTTCTGGGACGCTCGAGAGGCCTATAAAAGATCCAGCACTCCCAGTCAGGTTATCTGTCATCTCTCCCCGGCTGCTCCGACGCGTCGCTAACAATAAAAGTTAGATGAGCGTTCACGGTGTTCCTGGGATTTGTAAACGCCGGATGTTAGAAGCCCAGCGGCTATCAGGAGGGAGTCTGCGGCCAGAAGGATGCCAGCTTGAACCCCTGCGTCGTTTTGGAAGATTTTGCATGAAAGGAAATAAACAAGTCTAGTCCTCCATTAATAACAGTTATTTGTGGATTGTATAACTTTTCTCTCCTATGAGTTGCCGACAAAGACAAAAAAAGTGCTGGCCTCATGAAAAGTCAAAAGGGACAATCAAGACAAGAAGAATGCGACTTTGCTCCAGGCAGTGCAAAACCAAAGAAACGTTTACTTGAGTTCAACATTGTCTCCTTGAAAATTTGTATTTGTCAAAAACCAGTTGGAGTCGAGCAAGATTATATCCAGGTGCCTGTTAATCTCTGGTCCTATCTGCTATTTACAACTGGAAAAATGTCCATTAAATCTCAACCACTATGAGCAGAAAAAGCTTGTAATGGGACAAAATTACTAAACTGCAGATTACTTTGAGATTAAAGTTTGTAAAACATTATAGCCCACTTAAAACTGAGCTAGCTGTCTTTAAAACAGCTTATGTCAGATTGTTGATTTTTAACCCTGCAACAACAAAAATACTGAAAATATAAAAACTGAAACTCAAACACTGATTGATTGACTATATATTATGTCAAAGATGCTGCTTTTAGTGACAAACACAAACAGAACTATCACCCAACTGATTTAGCATTTTTTTGTTTAGCATCTTTTCATTGTTTTACCCACAATTTTATGCTCTAGTTTAATCTCATTGTCGCCTTGTTTCCACAAACCAACGCCTTGTTTTCAGCAGCCAGACACAGTTAAAGACAAGGTGGAGCATTTAGCAGTTAAAGATTTCCATCAGGAGTGGGTGGAGACCAAAAACAGAGCTAAAAGAGACAGTTTACAATGATAACGGTGACAGGTTTAAAACTTCTTAGTAATTCTTTAAACAATGACAAACCATACATACGTGACACTGTGCTAAAAGACTGAGGCTAAAGCTAAGAGGTCCTCACCAGCTGATCCATGTAGAAGACACAGGAAGTAAACAAACATTGTTCTTGTATTGAAGTGTGGCTCTGTTATGAGTCTGTTAATGATGAAGTGCTTTTGTACCAAACTGTTGAAATATCAATGAACAGTATAATTGCATAGATTTATCTCCAATATGAGGCCTTTCTAAACCTCTCACTAATAATTCTGCCTTTTAGGTTATGCTGTAGCATTTGGTTTGAAATAGAAACAACATTGTAAACAACATTAACTGAACGCATTTGCTGCTGTTTGGCCTCTGAGTGACCCGACCAGTTCAAACCTAATTCCCCTGCGCGCCACTTGTTCACTCACTAGACGCGAACGAAGCAACAAACACAGGCGCTGGCTTTTCTGATGCAAACTGCTGCATGTTTTAAGTCATCTAAATCCTCAATAATCTCATCATGTCTCACCTTAAAAAGTTTGAAAAGATCAAGCCTCCACTGATCCTAGAGGCTGTGACTATCACTCAGGCAGCTCTCTCGTGGTAAGTGGTGCCATCAGATGTGCTCATATACCGTCACAGCAATTTCACTGCTGATTCTCAAGTCTGGCAATCAATTCCATGCAAGGAAATGAGGTGAAATTATGCCCAGTTCTGCATCATATGTTCTGCATGAACATATGATACGAGGACAGGGGGCAAAATTCCCATCATTCCCAGCAATGCACGGCAGGGACTCATATTACCATTGAAGTGTACCACTCCCATATTGTTTTAACATCAGATGTGCCAATGCAACACTGTCGCCAAGTCAAAAAAGTCCAGACCTTTTGGCCCCAAACGCCTGTGGCATATGTGATCTGTACATGTTATTGTATACACACACACACGCACATACACACACACACAAATACAGCATATCATGTTTCCCTCTGTCGCCACAGACACACCCAAGAGACCCAGCATGAACCGAATACCACACTAAGGCATGTGTGTTGTGTGCATATGTGTGTGCGTGTGTGTGTGTGTGCGTGTGTGTGTGTGTGTGTGTGTGTGTGTGTGTGTGTGTCCGCGGACCCGGGTGGAGCCTTCTGTTCAGAGCGGGTGTGTGTGTGTCTGTCAGCTGTTCTGCACAGACGGTCTGAGACGAACAACTCACCATCCACCCACACGGCGACTACACACACACACAGGGGCACACATAAACACACGCCACACGCACACGGCCAACCCAGCTAATGATGAGGCTCCGAGAAACTGACACAGTACAACATGTAAATGAATCTTTGTCACGATTTCCATTTGAATTTTATTGAGTGTGAGTCAATAGATTCCCTGACCTGCTTTTTATGCATTAAGCAGACAAGATGAATAACAATTATTGCTACTATTAGTTATTATTATTAGTCATTTTTCTCAGTTCATGTGAAGGGAGGGACTTTGGCTCAGGTTGTGTTTTGTGATAACAGCCTGATGAAACATGGAGCGATGATGCATCTCCGTGTTCCAGTATGTGAAAAATGTCAGTGATTGACCCAGTGAGGGTGCTGCTAATGGGCCGATTTAAAGGTCAGAAAATTTGTCATGCAGTTTAGGTGGCAGTGGTGAAGAGTACTGCTCTACTTCACCGCTCTATTTAAGTACAAGCTTAAGGTACTTCTCACCAACAAACTGTGTTTCCTGATAACAGTTTTACAAAGTCCATGTATTAATCTCCTCTACAATCATGTGTTCACAACCTCTCTCCATCCTCGCTTGTGAATGACTGAGTCTTTCCAGGATGAACCATTCATACCCAATCATGATCCTATCACCTGTTAACAATGAACTAGTTTACCTGTGGAATGATCCAAACTGGTGTTTTTGGATCATTCCACAACTTTCACAGTCTTTTGTTGCTCCTGTCCCAAGTTGTTTGAAACATGTTGCTGCCATCAAATTCAAAATAAGCAGATATTTACAAAAATCAATGAAGCTGATCAGGTCAAACATTAAACATATTGTCTTTGTACTGTTTTCAATTCAGCAGATGCCGAAAAGGATTTGCAAATTATCACTTTCTGTTTTATGTTTAGCTCATCTGACCTTTGTTGCAATTGTGGTTGTATGAAACATGTTTATAAAATGTGATCCATTCTTGCAGATGAAACTACTTAAAGCATATGAAGTAGAGTGATCGTTTCTATTTTCATATCGTGGTTACTCGAGGTCACTGACAGGTCATCCAATCACTTGAAGGCGGCGGGAGCAGAGTCATTGTGGATGATTTAATGTTAATGTCAAAGAATAATGTAGCATCTTTACCCAGATGCCAAAGGTGAGTCTAAAGATATTACACAGCCAATCTGTAAGCTATGGAGAAGATAAAGAGTGTGAACATTTTATTTAAAATATTTAAATGTAGCAAAAATCTATTTAATAGCAAGGTCTCCTCTGTTCAAACAACGGCTCTATTTTAAAAGTTTGTGCGCCCGGTGCAACAAAATCACAGCGTTATGTTCCAGTTAACATTATTTTTTTATCTTTAATATCAGAATCCAAATCATATCTATAATGTTAACACTTGCTTGGCTTGCTTGGAGTGTTTGATACCAAAAACAGAGATTTTGGGTTGTGCATCCCTTGATTCTTAATTTTGCTTTGGTGCCCAATAACACCTCTATGAAAGGTGTTGAGTTTCAGGTGGGAACTGGAAGAAAGACTCAGGACGTGATGGTGCCATTGACTGTCACCAACATTATTACATCTCTTTGAATTAAATAACATTACAAAGTGGATGGACTGGCTGTTGGCATCACAGCTAAAACACTGTTAATTTAAGCTAAATTAGGTTTGATAATAAATCTGATTTATGGGTGGTCCTTTTTTGGCAGGTGGTTTTGGGGAGTACCGGGTGACACTGGCACTGCATGTTGAGCCAAAATCAGGTCCTGACGATGAATGTGAGAGAAGCAGAGAGTTGAGCAGTAAGCTGTCAGTTTTGCAGTAAATGTGCTGTGCAGGTTACAGTTTGCCAGTCAAAAAAGCCTGCAGATTCTCAATATGAAGGCTTGATAAAGTTAAGTTCCTGTGCTTGAAAAAGTGAAGGGGGTAGCCCTGAAGCAAGACTCATCTTCAGCCCTGGAGGAAAACCAACATCTTCCCTGCTCCACGAAACTCCTGGAAACCACTGTGAGAGATAGAGCAAGGCTTTGCAATAAATTACTGTGTCTGTGTTATTCTAAAAAATATATAGATAATTAAATATTGATGTGCTCTTTTGGCTTTGACCACTAGGGGTTTCAGTGAGCCCCTTGAACACAAACAGCTTGCTTCTCATATCATCAACTATGGTCCATTTTGCACATAGAACAAAAAATGCCGAACAGCAGCAGCGTGGAAGCTGGAAAGCACAGTGTGTCAGCAAAAGCCATTTCATTTTAATGTGTGAAAGAGTTTTACAATGTTCACACAGGCTCCTGGGTACAGACCTAATCAGCCTGGCTCTTGAATTATGCATGACGATAATCTCTCGTCTGATCACTGCTACCTATCACAAGCTCCGGTGTAAACAAAACTCAATTACATTTTGGGATAAATACTCATTTAGGGGTTTTTTTGTGTGCTTTTAATTGATGTCTTTCTCTTTGCAGATCCTGTTCTAGTCCTCCTCGCTCCCCAATCTCAGTTTGACAGCACTTAAGATGGCATGAATTTACATCTTTAAGTCGATTGTCAGTCTATGAGGGGGAGTGAGTTCAGCTTAATCCTGCTCTGTTAGTCCTCACATGCTAATAGTCTGTTGTCTGAGCCAGAGGCAGAGACGGAGCGATAGCACAGACCTCCCTGGAATCTGACTGTCCAGCCCTCCATTAGAAACAAAACAGCTACTATGAGACACAAAAGGATGCAGAACAGCCACAGAGACATGTAAAATGACCACAGCATGATGGAAAATGACAACAAAGTGACACAAATCAACCATGAAATAATGCAAAACAAACACAAAGAGGGACAATTAAACCACCAAAAGATGCCAAATGACCGATAACAGACTCAAAATGATGCAAAAAATGACCACAACATGATGCAAAACAAATACAAAATAATGCAAATTGACCCATAACAGACACACGATGCGGTCATGTAACAAAGAGACACAACATAACTGCAAAGAGAAGGAAACCGTGTTGTTTGGTGGGGGTCATTTTCCATGTCTGTACCAAGGGCCCTTTGTCTCATAATCTGACCATGGATGTGGGATAATATAAGTTACAAATACAAACAATATATTGATATTATTTCATATCTATTTGACGATGTTTATTTGGCCTTCAACTTATAAAACATGAAAACTAATTATTATTATTATTATTATTATTATTATTATTGCAAAAAATCTTGACTTTTAAATTGAGTCTAAACACGTTATTACCTATTTTTCCAGATGAGCCCCCCCCATTCAAAAGTTTATAAACCCGCCCCCTGGCCTGTCAATCACACATTACATCATCTCCCACTGATCATCAGGTGCCTGGATGTTGCACACACACATACACACACAC
>JBBMOC010000080.1:1800954-1811888 GCA_037975185.1 Centropyge bicolor
TTGTTTTTCCTCAGCATAGCTAGAGCGATTTTTGTTTATTACTTTGTTTGTTTGATACTTTGTTCCTCAAGAAGAGTGATTTTCAGTTTGCACTTTGTTTTAATAAAAGCCTTTAATTTGGAATTTTTTGTCCACGCGTCCTGCTTCTGGGTTCACCTCCAGGCTGAGCCCTGTCAATGTAACTAAATACATTTACTCAAGTACTGTTCTTCAGTACAATTTTGAGGTACTTGTACTTTACTTGAATATTTTGATGTTGTGCTGTGTGTACATTTATTTCACAACATTAGTTACTTTGCAGATTGTGATTACTGATACAATGGACCATTGGGCTCCAAAAGGAGTACTTTTTGTCTAAGTATATTTAGATGCTTTTGTACCTTATTTATGTACTGTGATTTTGAATGCAGGACTTTTCTTGTAACAGAGTATTTCTGCATTTTGGTATTACTACATGTATTCAAGTTAAAGATTTGAATATGTCTTCCATCACTTTTTACTTCTACTGAACTTTTCACTTGAAATGCTGATCATTTATATTTCTATGTCCAAACACCTTGTCATCCATTTTGATACCAGAGAATATAAGTTGGTTTTTTTCACTATACAACTCTACATTAATTACTTATATCTACTGCACCAGATCTCTACCTCATGTTTGAGTTTGAGCAGTGAAATGTCTCAACAGTCTGTTCTCAGGGTGAAGGTACAGGCAGCCGAAAGAGGAAGTGTTGGTGTTGGAGGACGTTTCTCTTCACTCGATTTTCACCAGTCATTACTAGACTGTGGAGAGGAAGTGAATAAAACCGCATCTTCTTGTATGGCTCATAAAAAAAGAAGTGAAAAAAGGGAATAGAGGATAAGCTTACTCATTTACATGGCAGGGATTCAGCAGAAACATTCTAGGACATTTGACCAAGAAGTTGTTTATATTTTTTTTCAGAAATGTATTAAGATGTTTCTTTTAGTCACGCAATGGGAATATTTACATACTTATATATTTATCATCATTACTGACAAAATCTATGAGGTGGTGGACGGCGAATTCAGCATCCTGGAAAAATGATAGATCTTACTCAAACCATTTTTTTGTGATTTTCGAAATTGTGATTTTTTGAAATTCTTTTTCACTGAGAGCTGAGAAGTTTGAATATACAGTACATTTTAAAGTTAACCCTTTATAGGGCACTCATTGAAATACTTTGAAATTCGAAAATTCAACCTTAGAGTGTTATTGGAGGACATAACAAAACTTTATTTTGGCTGTAGAATTTTTCACTTTTGTTGATTGTGCGGAAATTACCAGAAATAATCACTTGCCCGATAAAGGGTTAAGATGCCACTGATGAGAAGAAACAGCCCACTGTGTCAGAGACTTTCACTTCCTCACTCAGTCAAAGAAAAAGAGACAGAGACGACAGATACAGTTTATGTCTGAGGTACCCTGTTACAGTTTGACTCTTTTGATCCTCCTTTGATCAAACATTTTATTCGAGCAAAAGGAGATAATTAAACTATGAGATTCTGTGGATACGACATTAATCAGCTCGTCTTTGTGTGGCACAGTAAGTATCAGAAAACATTATTTGATGTATATTCTCAATCACTGGCCTATTTTTGGTCTCTACCATTTGTAATGAGGTTAAAGAAACTGTTGAAGCTCAGATGTTGCTTGTTTCCATAATTACATTTCGCACCTATATTTGGTGATCATTTATAATTTTCAGTATTTGTTGTTACTGTTGTTGATGGTCTGTATTTGTCTGTTTTCTTGGATCTTCAGGATAAACTTCTGCGGTTACACTGACCAGGTGGATCCAACGAAAAGTGGAGATATTGCAATTCCTTGTTCGTTGGACGAAGATTCAAACATGGCTCGTTTAGTGAAAGAGGACAAAACAACACCAAAAGGAGGATCAAAATATTTCAAACTAACTATTTTTTTCCTCTTTTTAAATATCAGTAACTTTGTTCCAGTCACAGGATTTTCGCTGAGAAGTTGCCGAATCAGTTACAATATCGCTATATGTTCCAAGAGTAACCTCCATGCTGTTCCCCGAGATATACTCTCAACCGTGGAAGGTCTGGACTTGTCTAAAAACAAAATTTCTCTCATACGAGTATCAGATTTCAAAAACCTATCACTTTTAACACAGTTAGACCTAAAACGCAACCGCATTTCGCAGATCGAAACAGGCGCCTTTGCTGATCTGATTTCCCTCAAGAAGTTAAATCTAAATAATAACAAACTTGAGAGACTTGGAGACGATCTTTTCGACGGTTTGAGCAACCTCACAGAGCTAAGAATGATCAGTAATCGCATCAGAAAGGTGGCGTCTAGCTCTTTTAAGTCCTTGACAAGCTTGAAGATTTTGGACCTCTCTTTCAACAGACTGCACACTTTAGCGAGGGTTCATTCTATATTACAGCACCTGCCGAATCTACAAGAACTGTCAATCAAAAAGAACGATTTAACCACTTTTCGGTCGTATGAACTGACGAACCGCTCACTGGGACTCACTTCTCTTGATCTATCTCAGAATCCTCTTGCAGTCTTTAGGATCACTGCGGATGTTTTTCCAAATCTCACCATTTTTAACATCGGCAGGTCTCTGAGGAAGCAACAGATGATATGGGACGTGCAAAACAAGACTTTTCTTAGTCGAGTGTCTACTCTTGATATGAGTGGGCTCCAAATTGCGCTCAAAGACATGAAAACATTACTGGAGACCGTCAACTCCTCCCTGACCACTCTGAGGATGAATGCAATGAAACATAACCTAACAGCGTTGATCAACATTTCCTGCACCATCCCAACAATGTCCAGCCTTCAACTGCGACTCAACAAGCTCACTCACGTCCGTTCAGATTTGTTTCAGCGGTGTATCAATGTAAGACAGTTAGATTTAGCCGAGAATAAAATTCAAAACGTCCAAGACGGGGCCTTCACATCTGCTCGACGTTTAAGTATCTTGAGTTTGAGTCATAACAAACTTCCATCTGTTCCAGCTGCCACAAGAAATCTAGCAGCCCTCACAGAGCTGGATCTCAGCAATAATAGCATCACTACACTTGGATGTCACGATTTTGCCAATCAGACAAAGCTCACAAAGCTCAGCCTCTATCAGAATTCAATCTCAGCACTAAATGAATGTCTTTTCAAGGATTTAACAGAATTGCGTGTTTTAAAACTGCAGAACAGCAGCATCTCCAATTTAAACAGTGCTTTCAAAAAATACTTGAAAAATCTTAGACAACTGCATTTGAATGAAAATAACCTCATTTCCCTTAATCATGGAGAGTTTAAGGGTTTGCACTCCCTCCAGAACTTGTCATTACAAAACAATAAAATTAAAGTTATAGAAAATGGGTCTTTCATTGAATTGACGAATCTTACCAATATTCTGCTGCAATCGAATGGTCTCACAACATCAGAAATAAGCAAAGGTGGTTTCAATGATCTGATAAATTTAAGAAGACTGGATCTGAGGGACAATCACATCAAATATGAAAACAATTTGGCTTTGCGTCATCCACCGTTTTCTAAGCTGTCCCGTCTGGAAACATTGGCCATTCCTGGACAACACCGCAAGGGGAAGTCTGGACTGCCTCGCAACTTCCTGCAAGGTTTGACAAATCTATTGGAATTCAGTGCCAGGAACATTCAACTTTTATCCTTTCACAAAGACACTTTCAGCTACACGCCTCAACTGCAAACACTTGACATTAGTTCAAATGATCTTGTGGATCTTTCTCCGGATTTGTTTTCCCCAATTCAAGGCCTTAAAAGCCTCTACATATCTTCAATAAATCTTCGGTCTCTGGATTTCCTTCTAGATGCCAACCTTACTCAGCTGGAGTTCCTGCAGGGGAGAAAGAATGCATTTTCAGTCATCAGGGAAGAAGTGATTAAGTCCTTACCAGCTCTCATTTACATGGATCTTGAGTTCAATAGTTTCACCTGTGACTGTGACAACGCCTGGTTTCTAGAGTGGGCACAAAACAACAAAAGAACACAAGTTTTTGACGCCTATAGTTTTGAGTGCAACTATCCTCCAGACCTGAAAGGCAAGAAACTGTTGGACTTTGACTTCCAGTCCTGCTCAGTGAACACTGACTTCATCTGCTTTGTGTCCACCACATGCACAATCCTCCTGTTTATGCTGGTGTCCTTCACCTACCATTTGCTGGGGTTGCAGCTGGTTTACACCTACTACCTCTTCTTGGCTTGGCTCTTTGACTCACAGCACAAAAACAAGCAAGCTCCTAGTCAGTATGACGCCTTTATCTCCTACAACACCCATGATGAGCCGTGGGTCATCAGAGAGCTGTTGCCCAAACTGGAAGGAGAGCAGGGCTGGAGATTGTGTCTGCACCATCGAGACTTCGAGCCAGGTAAGACTTTCCCTTTACACTAAGTATTTTAATCTGCAAACTTGAATTCAAAGTGGAGTTCATTTGCTAGACTTTTCAGCCATGTCAGTCTGTCTGCTGGTTCGTCAGCCCAGACTGAAACACAGATGGATTGTATGAAATTCTTATATCCACAGACATCCTGACTGTGGTGATCCTCTGACTTTTTCTTTTGCTGCACCAGTAGGTTGTCGTAGGACATAATTAACTTTTAGTAAAATGTCTTGACAACTATTGGATGGATGGAAAGATGGGAGTGTTCACTTATACTGCAAAGTAGCTCAACATAAAATTCATGAATTAGCATCAATGAGGTCAAACATTAAATATCTTATTCTGTTGTGTTTCTACTGTTTCAAGTGCAAAAAGGAAGTGATTTTTCTCAGTGTGATGTGTAAAGCTGTAATTTGACAATCAGTATACTGAGGTGCATGTTATTTATATATGTGCACAAGTCATAACAGTTGTTTTGTAATTTCATCTATAATCCAGAAGATGTCAGCATAGTACTTTTTCTGCTGAACAATCAAAGGGACTTGTCTCTCCCTCAGGCAAGCCCATCATGGACAACATCACGGATGCCATCTATGGAAGCAGGAAGACCATCTGTGTGATCAGTCGCAGATACCTGGAGAGCGAGTGGTGCTCCAGAGAGATCCAGGTGGCCAGGTAATGTGTCAGCTGACGTTGAACATGTCTGAGCTGAGACACGTGGCAGTTTAACACCTCACTAACTCTGTGTGAGGCAAGTGTGTGTGATACACTAAACTGAGATTAATCCGTCTCTGCCTATGCTTTTACTGTATGTTATGTAAGTTATGCTATTTGATCTTGACATTGTAGTAAAATAAACAAGTCTTTTGATGTAAAGCAATGAGAAAAAAGAAGATAAAGTCTGCGCCTCTCTGACTTATAAATAATATTAATTCTGAGTACATCTCTCTCTCTCATCAGTTCTCATAACAATGGACCCACAAAAATTAGGTGGCCTAAATCCTAAGTTTCCATCCAAGTGTATTGCAGCTATTAAACAAATTCCCGGAAATCAGAAAAAGAAAGTGTGAATGTATGTGTGCTTCCATTCACTAACAGCTGGGGGCGCCAATTCTCCAGTTAGATGCCATTTAAAACTGAAACAGTGCAACAAGATGATGGATTCAAGAGAGCGCCAATCAAAACTCTAATGATGTTTTTTTTTTCTTCTGATATTTTTTAGTCTCTTTAGTGGAAGCTCTCTGTAAACACACATGCTTCATGCACAACAGGATTATTTGTTAGGTCTGTTTCCATTGGATTATGTCACTTTTTATTGATGCACCTGTTTTTACACCTCAGACAAGTTTTTGCAATATCACAGAGTTGTTTTGAATTTTCATCTTAGCCACTTAGGTTTTTTAAGCTCAAATGTAAAATACAAGTGATTGTAAATGCAAGCTTGTCTGACCAGAAGCAAAGAGAATTTAAGACAACTTTTAAAACTGATTTGTTTTGAAATGAGTAATCGATTAATCACTTTTGATTTAAGGAAAAATGCTTCTCAAATCTTTCTGCATTTCTATGTTCTACATTGAAGATAGAAACAGTTTTTATAAATTTATAGTTTATAGTTTTTAGTTTATATAATTTTTTTTAAAAAAGTAGTAGTCAGACTAATTGACAACAACAATAATTAGTAGTTAATAGTAGTTAATAGTTAAAGAGAAATCTCCTTGGTTATGATGAGTGGCGTCCTCTTACTCATCCATCTGTCTGTCTCCTCGCTCCAGCTTCCGTCTGTTCGATGAGCAGAAGGACGTGCTGATCCTGTTGTTCCTGGAGGACATTCCCACCCGTCAGCTGTCTCCTTACCACCGCATGAGGAAGATGCTGAAGAAGCGGACCTACCTGAGCTGGCCCAGAGCCGGGGAGCACACCGAGCTGTTCTGGGAGAAGCTCCGCCAGGCTCTCATGACCAGGGAAGATCTGGAGGACAAGTTCCACCTCACTGTGGTGGATGGACCGTGATGGAGAGGAAATACAACCTCCTCTCTGAGTGAAGTCTACAACCAGTGCAGTTCATTGGTTGAATTCTTTTGATATAAGTCTAACTGAAATGGAAAATCAGGAACCACAAGGGAGACCAAGTTATGACTAATTGTAGTAAAGACTCTTATTTTCTCATGTCTCCCCATACTTTTCATTCACCTCATTTCCTATACCTCGCTTCCTTTTACCTCACTTCCTGTCCTTTCCTCATCACTCACTGATTGCCTCTCATCTCGTTCACCTGTGCACTCCCTATTTAAGTCCTGCACACCCAGCACTGGTAAAGGCTGTTTTGCACATTTATTTTACATTGACATTAATGTAGATCTTTATTTATCCTTATCTTTATCTAAGAGAACATTGAATGGACTTCGATTATTTCTAATTGGTTTGCTTTCTTTCAGAGCCATCAGTCTATGTGTGTTTCTGTTATGTTTTTTGTTGTGTAATTAATTGAAGAATAGGAAATAAATCAGCATATTCATGGCTTAAGCACGTCTCCTGGTTCATGCATCCTGACTGATGCCCATGATGATAATGACTTTATCCTGAACCCTCCTCCTTAACACTAAAGCAAATCCATAAGTTTCCAATGAAACTAACCCTGCTGAGTAAAATTTGAAACTGTCTTTTCATTTCTCTTTGTAATTATTTGATCTATATACAGTAGATACAATCAAATGGTGAATTATTCATTTTAATTATTAAAAATAAAATAAAGATGTTTTTTAAAATGTCGTACCTGAAAGTCTTGAAGGTATGAAAACGCCTGTGTGGACATGCAGTGAAACCAATATTGACAAACACATGTATTGACAGACACATGTATCATTAAATATACAATAGTTTTGATAAATTATTTGACAGTATCAATCACAAGCCTTGCCACTTTTTTTGACAACACAGTCATTCATACTATATCTCTCTGACTCAGGGGCAGCGAAAAGGGGAGAATAAGGAGAAGGATTCCAGGGGCCCATGACTGACAGGGGCCCAGAGAGGCCCCTAATACAATTATAATACTGACAAAATGATATGACACTCAGCGATAAACTTACATTCACACATATATCTTATTTACAATGTAATGGTAAGACTAAGTTTATTTGTTTTGGAAACTTTTCTCAATTTCAGGTCATTAATCTTAAATTAATTTTATGTTCAAGAATTGTAAGAAAGAGATGGGCTTTGGAATATAGAGTATCAGTCTTGCAGCAAATGAATAAATGAACTTCATTGTGCTTCCTCTACTAAGTAACTGTCATGTTTTTCTTTTCACAAATATGGGAATGATTGTAGAAAATATTATTAAAATGCATAGTTTTATGTAAAACAGTAACAGATTTCCCGCTGGTCTCATGGCCAGCTATGTGGGGGCCCAGTAAGATATCTCTTCATAGGGGCCCAAAAAAAAACCCTCACCATTCTCTGTGGAAGAGCAGCAAGGACAAAACACAGACAGAGAATGAAGACAATGCCTCCAGAGGGTGTGTGCTCAGTCTTCAGCAGTTTAAAGTTGATATTCTTCATTCTCTGTGTGTGAGAGAGACAGGGCGGGACGACGATCACCTGTAAAGCTGGCAGGGTCGATGATGATCCACTCCACAGTCCATTTCTTCCTCCTTCAGCAACATCCTGATCTCTTTGGCATCGTAGGTCAAGAAGAAATTATATTATGCTGCTGCTGCTATGTATGAAGGTATTTCAGGTGCAAAATGTTTGAGCACCTGTAACATTGAATTTGTATGTAATATGTATGTAATTTGTATGTAATACAAATTCAATGTTACAGGTGCTCAAACATTTTGCACCTGAAATACCTTCATAGCTATGTAGCTGCTTAAACATGACAGATAGTGAATCTGCAGTCTGAAAACAGATCAGGAGCACATGTGACTTCAGCTGGTAGTTTGTTGATTTGGACAGCAGGTGGAGCTGCTGCATCAACGATGACCTGAGACTCAAATATTCAGGAGTGATTTTTTTTTTTTTTGTCAGACACAGAAACAAGCTGCCTTCGAACCTTTCTCTCTCTCTCTCTCTCTCTCTCTCTCTCTCTCTCTCTCTCTCTCTGTCTCTCTCTCTCTCACACACACACACATAGAGACAGGTTTGTTAGCTATTCTTGTGAGGACGTTCCATTGACATAATGCATTCCCTAGCCCCTTACCCTAACCCTAACCATCACAACTGAATGTTTAACCCTAACCTTTACCCAAACCATAAACTTTTTGTAATTGTAACCTTAACCCTAAAACCAAGGCATCCAAGCGTACTCCTTGTGAGGACCAGGCAAAATGTCCTCACAAGACAAAATGTCCTCACAAGACAGGTTGTTTGTCACGAGTTGGTCCTCACAACTATAGCAAAACATGCGCACGCACACACACACACTCTTCATAATGCCGCGCGCAGACAGGAAGAACCAGTGAGTCAGTAAATAACAATAATGAACATTTACCACTGAAGTTTTGACATGAAGGAGACTTTGTTGAATTCACTGCCACGGCTTCCACTTAGGACATTCATATTTTAATAAGCATTTATTTCAATTATTAATATGAAGAAACTTGGACAAACGAACAACAATCACGTGAAAAGACGAGGGAAGAAGAAGAGAAAGTGAAAGTGTTCAAATAGTTCAGACGCCATTTTGAGCAGACGGAGCAGGAGGAGAAGAAGGAGGCAGGTGAGTGTTTATTCGACATTATTCTACATTATTCAACATTATACGGTTGGAAAGGCTGAAGTCGAACAGCTGGACTCAAAATGATGATCCGCTCAGTCAAACTGTCTGTGACGTTGTTTCCTTCGAGAAGAAGCGGCCCAGTTTTTTCTGTCTTTAGCTTCCTCAGATGGCTTCATAGTTGAACTCCAGAGTCAGACAATGAGTGATTGGTGTCAGAGGTTTGGTTTGACTGGATTGAAGTTTATGCTCCATCATTTGTTCGCCACTTTAGGAACAGCTAACAAAATGGTGGAAGAGTGAAACAGAAACTTTCTCAGTCAGTAAAGCCTCAGTTCAGTTTCTGGACTTGGATTAAACTGTAAGTTTACATTCAGGAGATTGTGTAGATACAGTAAAAGTAAACTTGGTTCTTTAAGGCTTTAATCGGAACATTTAAAAGTTAGAACCTACATTAAAAACCAAAATATGTTTTCTGTGGAAATTTCAAGAAAAAGTTTCCAGAAAATCAATAACATGATTTAACAGCGACCAATTTAACTTGTGATATAATAAAACGTATCTTAGAAACTCAGTACTAGTTCTTATTTACATATTTATTCTATTGATCTATCCTAGATTGTATTAGACTGAACAAAAAACAATCAAGTGTGAAGTGTTGGTCATTAATTGATTTCACCAACAACCTGAAAGAAGCAGGCAGCAACAGAACAATCACAGTGAACGTGTGCAGGCTGTGAGTTTAAGAGCTGAGACTCCATTTGTAGTGGACAGAGCAGGACATTATACTGAGGAATGTCCCTTTAATTGGACATGGACATGGCCAGTCTTTGTAAATGTCCACTTTCATTCAGCACCATGATGGTGATGAGACGTTCAGACTCATCTCCTTCATCACTTTCCTCCTCTGCATCTTGTCTCACCTGTTTGTCCTCCTCATCTTCTTGTCTCACAGCTTGATGCTGGACACATTTGACTGAACGGCCTCTGAAATGCAGAAGATGAGTGTTTGTGTGGGGGAAGAGGAGGACAGAGAGTCTCCAATGTCCAGCTGTCTGTCTATGAAGAGTGACCTGTCTAAAGGTCTAACTCCAGCCTTCAGTGAAGAACCTGGACCCTCAGACTCACAGTAAGAGAACTACCAGTTCTTTTTTTAACCACCAAACATTCTGTAACAGCAGTGTGTGCATTTAGAGCTTTGTATTGATGATTTAACAGTGATTCAGATGACATGAATAAAACCATCTTTGTGTCTCCAGAAGTCAGAGCCACAGACAGAGAGAAGAGTCTTCAATGTCCAGCTGTCCGTCTATGAAGAGTGACATATCTAAAGGTCTCCCTCCTCTCTTCAGTATCAAACCTGGACCCTCAGACTCACAGTAAGACTCCTACAACTTCAGTTTATATAAATTACATTATGACCATTATATGATTGTTTTGGTCAAAAGATAGGATAATATTTGTCTCTGAAAGTTTCGTTTGGAAAAATTTGGGTTGTGTGATACTTGAGGACAAGACAGTGTTGCATTATGGGTTGTTTCCAGCCTTAAACCTGCACTGTGGAATTGGTCTGACTTGAATGTGACAGACATTCAAGTTCATTCATACTCTATGCCTGTTAGAGTAAGTCAGTCCTCTGAATATCTGTCACAGAATATCAGGATGAGAAACTCAAAGATAGAGACTGAAAAATGAGGCAAACATCCAGAGAATCATCATGCCTGCTTCGACAAAGGAGAGAGTGTGAGGATGTTCCTGGTAGATAACAGACACAAATCTGGGTTCTGTGCTCTGCCTTCATGTGTTTCAT
>JBBMOC010000081.1:0-99210 GCA_037975185.1 Centropyge bicolor
TGCTCTCGACATCATTGTAAATGAAGGCTCTCCCTCAATGATTCCTCGAGATTTAAATAAAGGTTAAATGAAAATAAATGGAAAATTAAAGAGGAATTTGTGTTGATCTCGTTGTTACATAACAGCAAAAAACCTGTAGTGAAGAAGGAGGTGGCTGCTCTTTACTATAATTGATTAGTGCTTTGGGTATCAGATGGGTGGATTAATGAAAAGATTGCAATGATTGGTGATTGAGGAGTGCAGCGTTTCATCTCGCCGCATTAATGTATCAGAACCCTCTGAAGGTTTCTCATCTGTGTGCTGCGGCTGCCAGCTGACAGCCAGTCTTTCTTCCTGCCAGCTGTCTGGGCTATCAGAAAGTGTATAACCCCGACAAATAGTCTGTATAGTATCTCTCAGTCTCTGCCAAGTGATGAGGGGGACTAATCAGGGCTGCAGAGACATGACAGGAGATAGGTTGGGTATCCACTTAGGCTCATTGCTTTCTTCCATCGCCTTTCAGTTAACAATTCACTGTGGCTACACTTATAATCTCTTAAATCAGCGGTTTTCAAAGTGTGAGGCACGCCTCCCCTGGGGGGCGCCAGAGGGCTTCAGGGGAGGCACGGCGAGTGAAAAATAAACCCTAAAAGAAAAAAAAGTGTAAACATCTGACAAGAGACAAGATGGATGGATTTTTAGTATCTCAAGTGAAAGTGAGAGAGGGCACAGAGTCTGGGGCGAGCAGAAAACGGAGGAAGTATGACCCTGATTATTTAAAGTTTGGCTTTTCATGTATTGGTCCTGATGATGCTCCGCTGCCACCGAGTGTTATCTGCAAAGAGGTGCTAGCTAACGACAGTATGCCACCATGTAAACTCAAAGAGGCCTTAAATTGAATGTATTCAAAAAGATATTAAAAAGATCTGTTCAAATATGCTAAAAACAGATGCTAAAATGTGTTTAAAAAAGATGTTAAAACATAAAGATGTTAAAATGTGTTTTAAAAAGATGCTGAAAACATACAGATGTTAAAATGAGTTAAAAAAAAAGATATTTATCCACACACACACAGATAAAGATGATTAAAATGTTTTGAAACTATGTTTAAGAACATACAAACATGTTTAAGATGTTTACAAAAATAAAGATGTGTATAGCATTTATTGTTTATATAACCCTTTTTAAGCCTGTGTGGAACATACAAAGCAACAACAATAACAGTAATAATAGTAATAATTATTAGGGGGGGTAAAGAGGGGGCGGCATGCTTTTGAGTTCTCTTTAGGGAGGCTCGCTATCCCACACTTTGAAAACCCCTGTCTTAAATTGTTTCTTGAGTTTAACATCATTTCTTATGCAGATTAGTTCTGTTTTATTAATCCTGTGATGAACTGGCAGTCTTCATCTTCACTATGCAATCAGTGCTTCTTTCACTCTTGCAGTATTCTTAGACTCTAGTACCGGATACCTGATAACTGATACCTGAACCTGGTCCATACCTTTACCTCTTTCAGACCCAAGTCAACCGGTACTTCCACATTTCACACCTGTGCCCAACCTGAGGCCATAGTTTTTGCTTTAGTTCATCTTTAACTTATTCTTTAAGCTCCCTATGCTCAAGCTACACATTGAATACACTGCATTTTTTTTCTTCCCACAGGATGTTGTGAATCTACTTGCACACACGTGACTTGTGCTAATGCAGACAATTGTCACAGTGACAGAAATTGTGAGAGAAATATTGAAAACAATCATTAATAAATAAGTTGAACCCAGGCCAATGCCCAAAGCCAGGTTGGTTAAGACCGGGCACCATGACCATGAACAGGTCAACAAGAAAAATAAAAAGGTGGAGTTTTGGTTTCCATTGGCCATATTCTGTTAATTCATTATTTCATTTTTTTTTTTTTAACAAATACTATATTGTAAAGCTCTTTACAGTCACATTAAACCATTCAGCAGATGTTGGACTATGAATTGATATGTGGGCATGAATCTCCAGTTTAAATAATAGCTTGATGAATTTGAATAGCTGCGCAGCAGACTTTGTAGTGGAGGTTGTCAGTGATAACATTTTTGCGCTGAATTTGATTGGTTCTGAAATCATCTCATTCATGTGCTCCATGTTAAACTTTGCACTCCTTTACTCACTTTTAATAGGCAGTTAATGATCAGCTGTTCATGTGCATGTGTGTAACTGGCTGAAAGGACACCAGTCAGCAGAGTGCACTTGTAGATTTCATCTTTGTTTAGTCCAACTAGTGTGGTTTTGGAATCTATACCAGCACCTCCTCCTTCCATTCTGTCTAAATGACTGCAGCCCTTGTGTCTGTGGCTTTGATTCGAAGTGAAGAAAGGCCACACTACGACACAATAAAGGAAAGCTTTTAGCACTACACTAATGCTGGGGCATGTTGGACCTCAACAGAAATGCTGAATACTCCTTTATAGGTTGTGGAGTGGAGCTCATCACTAGTGCACAATGAAGGCATTCAGCCACCACTCTCTCTTCAATCTCTCCTTTTTGTCTCTCCGGTTGTGCATCTGTACTTTTCTTCTGTTCTGTTAATTCTGATAACTCAGTGGATCTGTGTGAGGTCAGTTACATTACAAGATTTAAGGAAGCTGCTTTGAATGTGTTGTTCTATGCTGTTTTATACAGTATATATACTTTATATTTCCCCATGAATTTCCCCACTGTGGGACTAATAAAGGTTTATCTTATCTTATATACAATAATTGCAGTACCAGTACCAATGAGCTGGGTAGATCTGTGTGATGTGATGGTTTAGCTTCAGCTTAATTTTTCACCGTGTAAGACTGGTTGCTATTGGCTCACACCTGATGTTACTGACAACTGATCAAGTACGGCAGTGACACATTTTTTAAAAGCATTCTTGCTTCCTTTTAGGTGTCCATTAATTTTAGCTCATTTTAGTATATGTGAAAATTAACTCACATATACATTAATGTCGATTTTATTGGACAACAGAGCTTTGTCATTCAGCTGACAATGAGAAGCTGGATGTGTTGGTTCTATGATGCTATGGTGCAGAACTTGTTGTGTTTTTTTTTTAGTTCTTCTCATCTTGAGAAATAGGCTGTTATGTGATTTCTGGTGAAAAAGAAGCGATCAGGTAGCACAGACCAGCGTGCCAGTCGGCAACATGGAGCCACACTGTGGTACAGACTACTATGAGCTCTGTGCCAGGTCTGAGTGCTGGTTACTGAGGTTTGGCCGTGCAAGTCTAACTGACAATTCAGTTTCACAAGACAATGTCAAAACAAAGCAAAAAGTATGATGACCTCTCACAAGAAGAGGTCGAACTGTATCGGTAGAGTTATTCTTATTTCAGGGTTCCCTTTAATCCAGGTCTGTTGTACGTGTTTGTAGAGTCCTATAAATGGACTAAACGAGGCCGTCAGTACCAAAAGGTCTGTCACACACTGCCTTCATATATGAATCACCACCTCTGTCAATCAGTTTCCACAAACCTTGGCAGGATTTATTGCAGTGCTGTTACCAGAGTTATTAGTTATTCTGATCTGTCATCTGGGAGGCTTATCAATTTTTGTTTTCTTTTTTCTTTTATTGTTTTTCTGGCATTTCCACTACAGTATATTGATGTGCAAAATAAACTTTAAAAGTGCATAGTGAATATACCTTATATCTAACTAACATACTATTCTCATCTGGATTAATTTAATAACAGTACTGTTAAATTCATCAGGACAGGAAGAATCCAAAGAGACAGTTAGGAAGTGAAGACAACTGGTGAACTTTTTTATTTGGTTTCTTCTATGAAGTTACTTTAAGACTCACTCTGAATTCACCCTCATCTCAACCACAGACAATTCCCTTTAGACCGAGCCAATTTTCTACCCTCTCTTTCTGTCTCTCAGTCTGAACACATCATTTCCTCTGTAGAGCTGATTGAATTGAACGTATATTAAACCCAAGTGAAACCCATTTCTGTGATTTGCCATTGATGGTTTTAGCATCATTACTGAAAGAGTACAATAGCACTCCAACAGCACTTTCTGTGCAGCAATCTGCATCTGCAGCTAAGTGTCACCGCAGCCAATAGAAAGACAAATCCAGAGGCTTTTGTTAATTAAGTCTTCAAATCGGAGTGGATAGATAGAAGGAGGCTTTAGACAATGTCTCATCAAGTAAAAAAGATTTCTAAACTTGTACTGAATTTCTTTCATTTGTTCTTCTGTGCTAAAGTGAGTTTATGAAATTCATTTTGCGTGATCTACTGCTTTATATTTTCTTGAAGTCATCGCTTCACCACATGAATGGAATGAATGCGTTTGTCCATTGTCTGACTTGTAAGTGTTTGTATGATACTAGCTGACCACCTGTTGAGCAAAGGCGACTGTGTCCTGATCACAAAGTAAACTTTAAGCGTGTGCCCTCTTAATTGGCTCTGTATGTTTGCTGATGATCTCAGGTATCATGTCCTCATATGAACACATACATATGAAGAACTTTCGACTAAATGACAGTATTAGAAGTGTCCATTTCCTGCTGGGAGGAGTGACACAGTTGAGGGTAGATTGATTGTGGTCTACACTGGGAGCCTTTCTTTTCCTCAGGTGTTCAGTTCACCCTCAGCCTTATTCAGTTATTTTTCAAACTTACACTCATTAGAGGCACCACTTCCAAAGAGGAAAGTTGATAAGCAAATTAATTGATTAATACAATTAAGTAATTAAAAGATAACACCGGATGTTAATAGGTGGGACTTCTTGTCGATTACATTGATCTCTACTTCAAAGGAATACCCTGGACAAAGATATTGATGGATCTAACATTGACTAACACAGGATGCATGAAATGACTTATAACCATGAGATAGGAGGCCGGATGAAACAAATGAGCAATATTGACCTGAATAACCTGAGAAGACAATAAAGTTAACTGTGTAATAAATTGGGTAACAGCTACATGTTATGAATGTGCTAATAATGGATTCAAAACTTTATTGACATCAACCCATCATGAGCAGTAATGAATGTAGTTTCTCGGTCTGAACACAGCAGTGGATGTAGCGGCCTCGCTCTGGAGGACTTCTCCCAGAGACAGGTCAATGGTTCTTCCAATGTCCCTCTCAGCTGTTTGATTAAGGCAGATAAAGGAATATCTTATCCTATTCCTAGCTATGGCCTTTGTCCACGCTGTGTAGTGCCAGTGTGATGCTGACTGATTGTAGTGAGGGAGTGAAAGGTTAAAGTCCTTGGGTCCATAAACAACTAAATGTTCCCATTAAACACTTTCCAACTGTATTCAGTACAGTCATATCCAAATTTATGTCATACTGCTTCAATCAATAACAATCTTTTAATTAATGGAAATGTCCTCACAGACAGCCTAATGAGACGACCTGACTGTAAATGCAGTCAACACCTGCAGTAATCAATACAGTGACCCTCAGTGCTCTGTACAATGCACAGCATTGGTTGGCTTCCCTTTGTCCAGACATTCAGGAGACAGATGAGAAAGGTGATGCCAGTGTTGTGTTCACATGTTTTTTCTGCTGCCCCCAAGAGGCCAAAAAAGTCAGTTATTGCAGAAGATGCACAGCACCGATTTAATGTATATTAATTTGTACTAAAACATTTTGAACCTAAGTCTTACTCAATGCCTTGATGGTACATTCTACGGAGCCCCTTAGGGGACATGGGGGAAATTTTTTTGAAGGGTTAAAAAAAAAAAAAGATCAATTTTTGCAAGATCTCGCAAAAGTGTTTACATTAAGAGCATGTTCTTCTGGGAATGACAATAGACACAATCATTGAGTTGTATGTACCAGTGTTGATTTTTTGTGTTCAACGTTCGCAAAAAGGGAGACATGGAGGACGATTTGGAGCATTTCCTCAATCAATCTCGCAAAAATTGATCTTTTTTTTTTTTAACCCTTCAAAAAAATTTCCCCCATGTCCCCTAAGGGACTCCATAACATTCACACTAGAGAGAACAAAAACTTACTGAAACATACTGAAACAATCGGGTAATTGATTGAGAATCTCTTACATTTATAATCTAATAATTCAAGTAATTTATCAAGCAAAATAGCAAACATTCACTGATTCAAGCATCTTAACTGTCAGGTTTATGTCATTATCACCTGTTTACCTTTGGTCTTTGAACACATCACCTTGGGCACTTGGAAATTGTGTTGGGCTTTTTTTTCACTATTTTTGGACATTTTATAGACTAAACAACTAAATAATTAGTAGCAAAAAACAGATTAATCAATGTTATAATCATGAGTTGCAGCTCTAAGACTTCTTGCATCTCTCTGTTTGATATGTCGAATCGTTGGGGTTGTGCTACAACCCTGGTTTTACGAATGAGGACGAGGGTTCGTACCTCTATTGCCAAGCTGTGAGACACAGCGCGCCAACTGAATACAGCGTAAGCCCTTTTCAACCAACCAGGTGACTCTCCCTGGCGTTGGGCGGGGATCGGAGCCAACTCTATAAGCCTGGCTCCTGACCACGCCCCCTTCCTCTGACGCCCCTTCAGCTGTCTGACGGTGTCAGTGAGGGACCTTGGTACGAACCCTCGTCCTCATTCGTAAAACCAGGGTTGTAGCACAACCCCAACGTTTTACTTCATTTCGGACTTCGGGTTCGTACCTCTATTGCCAAATTGATTCCACCCAACCTCTGCTGACACCCACGGAGCACGCAACTCCTACTGGTGTAGCATCCCACTGACCTCTGTTGTAGTTCGACAACCTACCGGTCCAATCATCTGGCAGCATTCAAAACTGAATGCGCAACCGCCGCCGTTGTCATATCCAGACTATAAAACCTGACAAAAGTATGTGAGGATGTCCATGAGGCAGCTGCGCAAATGTCCTCAACCGAGACGCCCTGTAGGAGCGCCCAGGAGGTCGCCACCCCTCTGGTGGAGTGTGCCCTCACACCCTGAGGGGGAGTACGGCCTAATTCAGAGTAGGCCAAGGAGATAGCTTCCACTATCCACTTCGACAGACGTTCTTTGGACAGGGCTTTGCCCTCCGCCTGTGAACCATAGCACACAAATAGCTGGTTCGAACGCCTGAAAGACCCGGTGCGCTCAACATAGGTCCTGATGGCACGTACCGGGCACAACAAGTGTAGTCTTTCCTCCTCCTCCGACCCAAACGGGGGAGGGCAAAAGGCGGACAAGGTTATCACTGTAGATTTAAATCCTGCCGCAATAACTTTGGGCTGAAAAGCCGGGTTTGGGCGCAGGACCGCCGTCGTGCTGTCCTGGGAAATAGAGAGGCATGATGGGTGAACAGACAGCGCTGCCAGATTTCCCACACGCTTCGCTGACACCAGCGCCACTAACAAAACCGTCTTTAATGACAGAATCTTCATGCTTACAGTGTTGAGAGGCTCGAAGGGCGCCCTTGTCATAGCGTCCAACACTGCGGCCAGATCCCAGGAAGGGGAAGGGGAGCGGGCAGGTGTGAACAACCTCCGGGTCCCCTGCATGAACCTTGAAGCTAGCACGTGGCTTCCTGGTGGTTTTCCGTCCACCCCAACGTGGCAGGCAGAAATAGCAGCCAAATACACCTTGATAGTGGAAGGTGAAAGGCCTTTCTGTCTCAGAGACTGGAGGAAACATAGGATGACACCAATGTCACATCGAAGTGGGTCCTCCTGTCTCCCGGCGCACCAGTGCGCAAACGTCTTCCACCTATATGAGTATAGAGATCGAGTAGTGGAGGCCCTGGCATTCTGGATGACTTCCACTACCTCCAGAGGAAGACCTTCCCCTAATAGGCGCTCCCTTTCAGGGGCCAAGCAACCAGACTCCACTTCTGGGGATCTGTGTGGAAGATCTCTCCCCCCGCCTGCGTCAGAAGGTCGGGACGCACCAGCAGGGCCCAAGGTTCCCCCGACAAGAGGAGCCTGAGATCCGCGAACCATGTTTGTGTGGGCCAGTCCGGGGCTATCAGGATGACCCGGACCTCCTCCTCCCTCACCTTGTCCAGCACCTGCTGTAACAGGGGAATTGGGAATTGGGAATTAGTGCATCGTGGCCCAGAGGCGGAGCATCGTTCAGGATGGAGAACCACAGCGGACAGTGTGTCGTCTCCCGCGACGCAAATAGGTCCACCTCCGCCCGTCCGAAGCGAGCCCAAACACCGTCCACCACCTGCGGGTGGAGACGCCACTCCGTAGCCAGGGGCTGACCCCTCGACAATAGGTCTGCGGCCCGGTTCAGTATGCCCCGGATGTGAAAAGCAGACAGGGAGTTGACTCGGTCGTGTGCCCACAGCAGGATTTTCGATGCAGTCTGGTGCATCACCTGTGAGCGCACGCCGCCTTGACGGTTGATATAAGCAACCGTTGCCGTATTGTCTGATCTGATCAGAACGTTTCTCCCTTTCAGCCGGCTCTCGAAGCGCCTCAGGGCCAGCCATACTGTTTCCAGTTCCAGCACATTGATGTGACGCTTCTCGTCCATCTCCCAGAGGCCTCTGGCCACCTGACCCTCGCAGACTGCTCCCCATCCATGTAGGGAGGCATCTGTCTTTATCACCAAGCGGTGTGTTACCGGACCCAGCCGAACACCCGACATGAAATTTCGGGGTGTGACCCAGAAACGTAGAGCCTCCTGGCACTGTGCTGATAGCGCCATCACCCTGTGTAGATCCACTCTCGGGTTGATGCGCTGACTGATAAACCATTTCTGCAGTGGCCTCATCTTGAGGAGACCCAAGGGGACCACTGCTGTTGACGCGGCCATCAAGCCCAGAAGAACCATGAACTGTCTCGCCGTGGCTGTGCGACGGTGCACCAACTCGCGAGGAGCTGAGATCATTCTCAGGCGCCTCTCTTGAGTCAGGCGCGCGCGCATGGACACGGAGTCCAACTCCAGACCCAGATACATGGTGTTCTGTGAAGGAGTCAACGCGCTCTTGTCCCAGTTCAACACAAATCCCAGATCGTGCAGATGAGATATCACCGATTGTGTATCTATTTCTGCTCTCTCTCTCTTGTCTGCCAGAACCAGCAGATCGTCCAGGTACGACAGAACTCTTATCCCCCGTGAGCGTAGAGGTGTCAGGGCTCTGTCCAAGGTCATAGAGAAAACCTTGGGGGCCAGAGAGAGACCGAACGGAAGGACGCAAAACTCGTAGCTTTTGTTTTGAAAAGCAAATCTGAGATACTTCCTGTGTCTCTCGACTATAGGAATATGGAAATATGCGTCTTTCAGATCTACGGAGGTGAACCAGTCTCCCCGCCGTATCGATCTGAATAAGTGGCGATGCGTCAACAACTTCATGGGAATCTTTCGTAATGTTTTGTTCACACGTCTCAGGTCCAAAATTGGACGGAGAGACGAGCTGGCTTTCTTTTTCACCAGAAAATAACGGGAATAAAAACCCATATTCTCTTGGCCCTGTGCCACTGGTCGTATGGCTTGCTTGCATAACAGAGTGGAGATTTCCTCCGTCAGCGCAGCAGCCTTGTCCCTTGAGACCGCCGTCGGCACGACACCAGCGAACTCCGGTGGCGACGCCCGGAACTGCAGCGCATATCCCTTCCGGAGGGTGCGCGCGAGCCACGGGGAAATCGCGCACGCGCTTTTCCAACGGGGAAGCCGCGAGGTGAGGCACGGCAGCCCTCGAGAGAGCGTCACGGTGGTCACGTGACGACTCAAGTGTTCCGGACCTGTGGCTGGCTTCGGAAGCGTTCGTGCAAACTCGTCCCCGGCCGTTACCTGGGTAACCCGTCGGGGAGACCACGTGACCTGCGCCTTCGGCGGCGGGTCCGTGTTTATCTCGCCAGAATAAAGGCAGCCCGGCTCCACATGGAGCTGGGGATGTACGTGGTTTATAAAAAGTGATGTTCCTGGTCCCGTAGGGGACTGAGGACTCATTAAAGTGCAACCCTGCCCGTCGGTCGTCGGGGCGACTAGTCGGGTGGTGTGTGGTGCTTGTGCGACGACTGACGTCTGGCCACATGGCTTCAGACGCGTCTGTAACAGCTGTGAGTGACGGGGAACATGACCTGGGGGGGAATTGGACATTAGCGCGGACTTCGCTAGCACTGAATGGCTCAAAATCAACCCTCTCGTCACATTTTTCAAAGGTCTCGAAGACAGATTGAAAAGTGGAGAATGTCCCCGCTGCGTCCCAATCAAACCTTTTTCTGCCTCCCTCCTCCAGACGCCTGTTTCTGCTGCTGCTGGCGGAACGGGCGCCGCCTCCAGCTGTTCATGGAGGACGGAGGCTCGGCCTCTGCAGGAGCAGGAGATTGGGTCCGTCGTCGCTGCGCAGTAGCGCCGAGCCGCTGCTGCTGCGCGAAGGTGGAGCCCGTCCAACATCCGGTCTCAGGGGGGAGCGGGCACGGCGTGGCATCAATTTGCTAATTGCCACTTTCTCCTTCTCCTTCTGCTCGAATTGGTGAGCAAAGGAGTTAATCACCGGGCCAAATAAACCGGAGGTGGTGATGGGCGCGTCCAGCAGGCGGCTCTTCTCCTTCTCCGGTATCTGGGTGAGGTTTAACCAGAGATGCCGGTGTGTGACGACGGAGAAACCCATCATCCGCCCCTGGTTCTGCGCGACCCCCCTAGCCAAGTGAAGGCACAGGTCCGTAGCTTTTCGGAGCTCAACGTAGACCTCCGGTGAGGCTCTCCCCTCGAGGTCGCGGAGCATGTGAGCCTGGTAAGCCTGCAGCAGGCAGATTGTGTTTAGCAGTGCTGCAGACTGACCGGCAGACCTGTACGTTTTCTCCGCCAGAGCAGCAGTCACCCTGCAGGGCTTCGAGGGAAGCTGGGGCTTGGCGGTGGAGCTGGAGGGGCACAGGTGGGCCGCCACTGGGTCCTCCAGAGGCGGCAGGTTCGCGTAGCCGAGTTCCGGATCCGAGCTCAGAGTGGAAAACGGCGCGAACTGCTGGATGGGAGCGCGGGTCTTATGGGGGGCTCCCCAAGACGCCCTCACCTCCTTAGTCACGTCCTCCAGCACGGGAAGGGGGCGGGAGGACGTGGGTTGCGGGGTCGCATCCACGAAGTATGCCCCAGAAAGCATGGAGGGTGGAGGAGGTGCGGGGTCGGGCCAGCTAACTCCTAGCTTAGCCACGGCCTTAGCTACGAGCTGGTGTAGCTCCCGCTGTAGCACCAACCTGTGAGAGGAGGGCCTCTCCTCCTCTTCCTCCTCTTCGTCGCTGGCTGGCTGCGGCCACTGCGCCGAGTGAAATTCCGCCAGGCGCTGGTGCTCCTCCCGAGGCCAATCCTCCGAGAAGCACTCCAAGCCCGCGGGCGGAGGAGGCGACGGAGAACTCTGACGGGGAGCTGGGGGAGCCGGTGGAGAGACCGCGTCGCCGCCGATGGAGGAGTCCGCCGCAGGCCCGAAGGCGGAGCAGCGCACCACCTGCAGCCGGTGAGCTAGTGCCTCTGCTCCCAGCTTCCTGCAGTGCACGCAGTAGCTCGGGTCGGGGAGAGCGAGCTCAGCATGCTGAAGGCCCAGGCAAGTGATGCACTGCTGATGGCCGTCCGCCAGCGACATGAACGCGTGGCAGGTGCCGCACGTTTTAGCAGTAGCTTCCATTTTCCTTCTTTTCTTATGTTAACTTACCAAATAGTGCAAGCTAGCTAGCAAAAGGGCTCTTGCGTGCGTTGCCAGTCGGACAGCTGAAACAGCAAAGAGGAAGGGGGCGTGGTCAGGAGCCAGGCTTATAGAGTTGGCTCCGATCCCCGCCCAACGCCAGGGAGAGTCACCTGGTTGGCTGAAAAGGGCTTACGCTGTATTCAGTTGGCGCGCTGTGTCTCACAGCTTGGCAATAGAGGTACGAACCCGAAGTCCGAAATGAAGTAAAACCTTTGGTTTTGCTCTTTTCTGCAACAGGCCTGTTGTCATCAGTTTTGTGGGAACACATACCGTCCAGTCCTAGCTGTCGGCATTAGGTGTACCTTGTACTATACCCTCACTCAGCACTCCTGCCACAATGTTCACAATGAATTGATAGAAATATGAAAGCAATGCTGCCTCTCAGGCACTCCCTCCAAAACAAATATTTCTGGTAATGGTCATTCAGAATTTCAAATCACTCAGCAGCAGTGTACTGTCTCTCTGCTGCTGTGCCATATCACTCTGGATTCTTTGGGAAGTCTGAGCCTGTGGCCAACAGCTTTAAAAAATAATGCAAGGTGCTTGGGAGTGTGAATGTGAATGTGTGTTACTTTGGACTAATCCACAGTAGACATCACAGGTTTTCCTTGGACACATATTTGAGTTTGCTAATTAACACAGCCAACAGTTACAGTGCAATATTATCTTTCATTTGGAGTTGTGTTTGTTTCCACCTGATGAATTTAAGTCCAATATTAACTCTGTTTCAGCTGTTGTTGGTCTCTACCAGCTCCTGAAGGAAACGTAGCTGACTCTTCAGCTGCTAAATGCTTCTCTATGTTCACCAGCTATAGTCTCTCACTGTGTCTGTCTGCTGCTTGGTGCTGAGTCTGTCTGCTTTGGCAGAATACGACACAACAAGAGCAGTGAGAATGAAGCCACAGAGTACAGTTGTGGACAATACAGGTGAACAGTGAGCTGAAAATCACTATGAAGCTGTGTAAAGCTGAGGACGAGGACACAAGGTGATAATTCGCATTATAACGCATTATAAATGTATTTATAATGCGTTATAATGACATTATTGCACTGTATAACTATAGTTATAAACACTCATAAATGATCATAATGCTTTATAGCAATAATCATAACACACTATAAAGCATTTTATCATCACTTATAAGGTCAGGTATTATAATACATTATAACTGTGGGCAACACACTGACAATTCCCACATAGATAATGCATTATACATATATTTATGATATGCTTATAAACGTGTATAACTATCATTATAAACAGTTTCATCACTTTACTTGAAGCGCCCAATGACCATTTAGAGTAACTTATAATCACATTATAATGCATTATACCAGTGATTATAATGCATTATAAAGAGTTTTAATATATGACAACTATGATAATTATAATACCCTTTGATCCTTGCAACAAAAATCAGTTAGCAAGGGACCAGCAATCATGAAGTATTATAATACTTGACCTTATAAGCCATTATAAAATGCTCTATAATGTGTTATGCTCATTGTTATAAAGCCTTATGATGATTTATGAGTGTTTATAATGATAGTTATACATGTTTATAAGCATATCATAAATATATGTATAATGCATTATCTATGTGGGAATTGTCAGTGAGTTGCCAACAGTTATAATGTATTATAATACCTGACCTTATAAGTGATGATAAAATGCTTTATAGTGTGTTATGATTATTGCTATAAAGCATTATGATCATTTATGAGTGTTTATAACTATGGTTATACATTGCTATAATGTCATTATAACGCATTATAAATACAATTATAATGCGTTATAGAGATAGGCGTCAAATAAAGTGTTACCAAATATATAAAAATATAAAAATATTGGCTTCAAAGTTTCTGCAGTAAAAATATATGTTTTCCCCTGTTCTGCATCTGCTTGTTGCCCTGATGTATGCATGTGTATGAGCTGGCTGTTGTAAATGGACCTGAATGACCTGAGACTATTTTTGCTAGTATTCTGCTCACTATCATTACTTATCATTCATTTGAATGTTTTCAGCAATACAACTTAACTCTCAACTGCCCAAACAGACATTCCCATACTTGTGCCCAATACACAGTGATGAGCAGGGGAAGCCACAGAGAAACTATATTTAATGTCTTTTAGGAAAGTTGGATTGTTGAGTATGAGAATTGGTTTGGTTTATTTCCACGGATTCTAATCCATCGTCATCATTCATTATTTTAAGGGAGGCCAATAATAACAATCTTTTTCTGATACGAGCCATTTATTACTTGTTGGCATTTACATGTCTTTCTTCAAAAAATTTTGAATCCCTTATTTAGGTACAGACACTGAGATGGGAGCTCTACAACAAAGCAAAGGTGACAATGAAATACCAATATAGGGTTAGGTAGTCAGCAGAAGTCATTGAAAGGTTATATTCAATGTCTATAGTCATAAATATTACTGTACAATATTACTGACTGTATCTCAAAGGGGGTATTTATGTGGTTAAATCAAAGGCTGGTCACTTCACAATGAAGGAGAATTATTACTATCCGCATAGTGTAACAAACAACATTTACAGTAATAGATCCATGAACAGTTACTTTGTGTGTTTCTTAGCAAGTGTGTGTATATCACATTGCTGCTGTCCACACAAGTTAAGTCTAAGTGTATCTAACGTCTCTAAAACGAAGGGGATATATGTCCCAGTTTGCATGTGGCTGTAGAAGCAGTAGTTTGATGTCATTAAGCACAATGGAAGATGTCGCCATGGTTTCTGCTGGATGTGTCCACTGCACATGTTGCAAAGCAAGTGTTTGAATGCTTAAGTGATAGCCTGCCACCTTCCTCTGCTCTACAGGGAGGCAGCAGCTGTCTTCAGGGATGCTGGGAGATAAGTGAGGCAGAGTGGCTGTCAGGGTGTTCTTCCACTTGGGGTAGTCCCATCATCACAACTTACAACAGCTCCTCACAGTGTTTGCTGGGTCTGATGGGAGATAGTAGCAGGAAGTTGATTTTGGCCGCTCCATGTTGATGCAGCAGATTCACTTTGATCAAACAGTGAACCTAAAGGTGATTTTGAATTGATTTTACGTCTGAACTTGTACTTATAATATATCGTAGTGAGCTTTCTGTGGCACTAGAGAACAAAAATAAACACATAAAGTGCAGCTAAATGCAGCTGAAACCTGCTGTCAGTTATGTGAATTAACTTTTTCATAGATATAATTATCCCATTGAATGAATTCACACATATTGCACACATAGGAAAGAAAGCTGTTCACCTTATTAGGAAAAAACAAACAAACAAAAAAATACAGATTTTTGAAATGATGTATAACCTCAGTAGCACATTTCACAGACAGACAGACAGACAGACAGAGTACTTAAATAATCCCTTTGGGAGGTTCCCTCCGGGAAATTTCACTTGTCACAGCAGGAAAAACACAAGGGAAACTAATAAGACCAGAAATGGCTCTTTTACACACATGGACAAAATTGTTGGTACCCTTCGGTTAATGAAAGAAAAACTCACAAAGGTCACAGAAATAACTTGAATCTGACAAAAGTAATAATAAATAAAAATTCCATGAAATTTAACCAATGAAAGTCAGACATTGCTTTTCAACCATGCTTCAACAGAATTATTTAAAAAAATAAACTCATGAAACAGGCTTGGACAAAAATGATGGTACCCTTAACTTAATATTGTTGTAGTATTATTGTTGCACAACCTTTTGAGGCAATCACTGCAATCAAATGATTCCTGTAACTGTCAATGAGACTTCGGCACCTCTCACCAGGTATTTCACTCCTCATGAGCAAACTGCTCCAGTTGTCTCAGGTTTGAAGGGTTCCTTTTCCAGACGGCATGTTTCAGCTCCTTCCAAAGACGCTCAATAGGATTTGGGTCAGGGCTCATAGAAGGCCACTTTAGAATAGTCCGATGTTTTCCTCTTAGCCATTCTTGGGTGTTTTTAGCTGTGTTTTGGGTCATTGTCCTGTTGCAACACCCATGACCTGCGACTGAGACCAAGCTTTCTGACACTGGCCAGCACATTTCTCTCTAGAATCCCTTGATAGTCTTGAGATTTCATTGTACCCTGCACAGATGCAAGACACCCTGTGCCAGATGCAGCCAAGCAGCCCCAGAACATAACAGAACCTCCTCCATGTTTCACAGCAGGGACAGTGTTCTTTTCTTGATCTGCTTCATTTTTCCGTTTGTGAACATAGAGCTGATGTGCCTTGGCAAAAAGTTCCATTTTGGTCTCATCTGTCCATAGGACATTCTCCCAGAAGCGTTGTGGCTTGTCAACATACAGTTTGGCAAATTCCAGTCAGGCTTTTTTTTTTATTTGTTTTCAACAATGCTGTCCTCCATGTCCTCCCATTAAGTCCACTTTGGCTCAAACAATGACGGATGGTGCCATCTGACACTGATGTTCCTTGAGCTTGAAGTTCACCTGTAATTTCTTTAGAAGTTTTTCTGGGCTCTTTTGTTACCATTCGTATTATCCGTCTCTTTGATTTGTCATCAATTTTCCTCCTGCAGCCACGTCCAGGGAGGTTGGCTACATTCCCATGGATCTTACATTTCTGAATAATATGTGCAACTGTAGTCACAGGAACATAAAGCTGCTTGGAGATGGTCTTATAGCCTTTACCTTTAACATGCTTGTCTATAATTTTCTTTCTAATCTCCTGAGACGACTCTTTCCTTTGTTTCCTCTTGTCCATGTTGAGTGTTGTACACACCATGTCACCAAACAGCACAGTGACTACCTGTAGGCCTATATATAGGCCCACTGACTGATGACAAGGTTGTAGAGTCCTGTGATGCTAATTAGTGGACAAACCTTGGATTAACATGTCCCTTTGGTCACATTATTTTCAGTCTTTTGTAGAGGTACCATCATTTTTGTCCAAGCCTGTTTCATGAGTTTATTTTTTTTCATTAATTCTGTTGAGGTATGGTTGAAAAGCAATGTCTGACTTTCATTGGTTAAATTTCATAAAATTTTTATTTATTATTACTTTTGTCAGATTCAAGTTATTTATGTGACCTTTGTGAGTTTTTCTTTCATTAACCGAAGGGTACCAACAATTTTGTCCACGTGTGTAAATTCAACTGTCCCAGGATGGCTGGTGGACAACACCACAGCCATGGGCCATGCCAAAACCAAGGGATATAGTGCTTCCCAAAATAATTCATTGCAATAGGTGACATTGATGATGATATTGACATTGAAACTTGACAGAGAGTCTTTGTGCTACATTATGAATTATGAGTTTCACTCCAAAAGCTGAAATGGTTTTATTTCTGTCAAATTTAACTGATGCAAAGAGGGGATGTGATGATATCGAGTTTTCATGCTATGATTATTCTATCTATAATGAACCTGGCTGATATATCTAAATATATAACATAAATAATAATATAGAACAATATAAACAGTATCACAATAATCATCAAACTTTACTGAAACTCTTCCATCAATTCTAAAATCGAGTGAAATCAAATTCAGATTACGATCTCACGCACCTCTTCAAAAAATAATCACTTGCAAGGACTCTGTATTAAGTGTAAATATTCTCACAGATCATTATTGCAATGGCCTTCAGCACGGTCATACTGGGGAGAGCTTAAGTTGGCCGTGCTGAGTGAAAATGGAATGTACAAAATATTTGACAAACTCTTTGTCTTTAAATATGCACTTGCGCATGCAGTGGGACAGTGAATATGACGTGAATAATTCATCTCCATGAAGGATAAGTGAATGGACATCAACGTCACATTCTCTCTCTCACTCTTCCTTTCTCTCTCTCGCTCTTGCTTTCTGCTTGCTGGTATCTTTCCTGATGGCTAAATGTCTCCATGTGTATCATACTCAGTACCATAAATGCAGAATGTCCTTCATTTATTCAGCCTACTGCTGAGTTGTTCAGTTATTCTGCCTATGTAGTACGTCTGCTAGTTGCTTGGTCGAATTGTTGATAGAAAACTGTGCCTCATAATGAGTAATATGCTGAAAGTAACTGGAATACTGTGGGCCTTGCCAGCAGTCCCATGCCCAGGGGACACAAATCAAACAGGAGTGGGGGGGTGAACCTCGCACACACCTGTCCTGGAGTAACACCCCATAAGCGTCCAGTGTTGTACCCGAACACGTTCAAAGAACGTTCATTCATGAACTAACTCATAATTTAAAATAACTAATATTTTGGGTGAACGTGAACGTCCCGTTCATTTTTGCTTGATGAACGTTAAATTGTGAACGGACTCATTCTGTTGTTTCTTGAACGGCACTCTGATTTCGTTCAGATTATGTTCGTGCCGGATTTCAAGAGCCCTCCAGGCGAAAAGCCAAGCTAAAACAGTAAAAACACATGGTAAACGACCATTAAAATGTCGCGGATAACCACCCGATCTGGCAACCGCAAGTCCTGCCTGTCGCTCTACCAACTTTGTCATCAGCGGTCGTCAGTCTCGTCACAATTCACATGTGTGCAAGGAAGGAGGATGCGTTTACTGAGAAACAAACATACAGTCGGGAATTAGCTCGTAGCTCGTGGCAACGTAAAAAAAGAACTAAAAAAGAAGTAAATAGTTCATTTTGGGGAAGCATGAACTTTAGTTCACAATTTTGAATTATGAACGATGAACTGAACTAGTTCATTTTAAAAGGTTTGAACTGAACTTTGAACTAGTTCATATAGAAAGTGAACTTTCCCAACACTGTAAGCGTCACACACTCATCACTGCATACAACTCATTCACACATAAGTGAGGGAATTCCAAAGGACTGGGTTTGTGATATAGTTTGTGTTATTTATGACTGCCTGTCCTTCGGAGGGTTGTGGGAGGCTGGATCCGATCCTCGCTGACATTGGGCGAGAGGTGCGGTACTCCCTGAACAGGTTGTCAGTTCATCACAGTGCTGACACATGGAGACAAACAAACATTGACTTACAGGCAATTTAGAGTTGCCAATTTGACTAAGCTGCATGTCTTTTGCTGGAGAAAAAACATGCAGACACAGGGAAAACATGCACACTAGGGATGAGCGAGTACACCACTACCTGTATCTGTTCAACCATCTATATCATCTGTATCTGTATCTGTACTCGGAGTGGGCGGGGCCTAAACCGGAAGTGGAAGCGGAAATGGGTGGTGCTTAAAACGGTACATTATTTTAAGTCTGAAATTGATATGGATTGATCAGCAGTTGCTAATCTACTGTATTCAAAGCATATATACAGTATATAAAGCTTAATTTGTAATATTTATAATATTTTTTTGAACTGCAGAGAGAAAGTGTCAGATACTGCATGCAGTCACATACAACAATAATATTAATATAGGCTACTTTCTGTGTTCAACTATATGTGTGTAAGTGGTCTGTAAGACTGTTTATTTTTAATGATCTGTGCGAACTTGGTGATTCCTGCAAACATCCAGTGATGGCAAACAGGGAAATAAAAAAAAACGACCGGACCGCAGGCAGTGACCGACGTGACATGTGCCGTTTTCGGCTCCATCTTGTCAAATGCACCGTGCATATGTTATGACAGACGTGCACAGACGGCACAGACGTGGCTGTGTAGGGAGGGGCGGGCGCTGTGTGTGACTGGCCAATCACAGAGTGCGAAGACAGTCAGTTACACAATGAGGATTTTCCTTCAGCACGAGCACAGATATTGACGAGTTTTATTCGTATCATAATCGTATTCGTCAAAAATGCTTTATCCGTACTGGATACTCGTCTGAAACGAGTATCCGGCTCATCCCTAATGCACACCCCTCAGAGATAGGCCCCAACCAGCCAGCAGGTTCAGAACCTTTCACTTATGAGGCAATACTTTATAACAGAAGACCTTTAGGCAAGAACTGCATTAAACGTCAACAACACTAGTGGAGCAGCATCATGCCATCTTCATCAAGCCCAACGTTACATTCCAAAATTCCAATCCTAGTCAGATTTTGCAGCGGTCTGTGTCTACACCTGATTATTGATTATAAATACAGCAAACATCATTTCTCTGTATAGCCATCATCAAGGCAAAGACAACACAGACACACAAACATTAAACCAAAGAGACATACACATTTTCTACAGATGACATTGCACACAATGCTACACTACAAGGCAATGAAAGGCTTGTAGTTGTTGTACTCACCTGTCAACAGCATTCTGTGAGCCTCATGCAGCGCAAAGTCTGCTCTTGGTTTAACTTCTCTGTTTGACCATTCCCAGTGCATGGACAAAAACAGCAGAAAGGCCTCACACTGACAGTGTGCCGCAAACAGCACCGCTGCAGGATCCATCATGTGCATTTCAATGTTTAGCATTTAGCTAATGCCAGCATGTTTGATTCGGGTCATTCAGTGTGGTCTTCCATGGTGCATTAAATCAGTGAATGATTGAGGTATTTTCAGATTTTTTTTTTACAAAGCAAACAATTAAAAGAGTAATGGAGAAAATAATCAGCAGATTAATCCAAAATGAAAATAATCATTAGTTGTAGTCTGATACAAAATAGTTTAATATAAACACCTCAATCAACTGCAACAGTAGAAATCTGTTTTTACATTAATACATGAATAATAATAATTTAATGGTATAATATATAATAGTAGGAAAGTCACAGGGGACATTTTTCTGCATTATACTTTTAATTTGAATACTAAAATAATGTCTTTTATGATTATACAACACTTTTACTTAAATAACACATTCAGCATTCAGTATTTATCTAGTGTGGTGTTTGTACTTTTACTTACATCCCTAATTCGAAAAAAGTTGGTAAATCACATGCATAAATCACAAAGGACTTATTTCATGGGTTATTTGCCATCCTTTTCAACATATAGTCAATTAGTAGAGAGTGGAAACACAATATATTCAGTGCTTCACCACATCAACATGTTTCAACCAAGTTGTGACAGGAGCAACAAAAGACTGTGAAAGTTGTGGACTGATCCAAATACACCTGTTTGGATCATTCCACAGGAAAACGGGTTCATTGGTAACAGGTGAGAGGATCATGATTGCAATGGTAACACCACAGTGTCTCCAGCCTTGTTCTACTCATGCTCACAGACAATCTGGGAAAAGCACTACTACAACCCTGTTACACTCTGCACCTCGGCCTGTCTGAACTTAAAAAAAACTGCATTGGAGCCAGTGAAGATGAGTGTGAGAAAAGACTGGTGTTGAAGTGAGAGTGTGAGAGTGTGTCTCGTCCTCAATTTGTTGGGAGCCTTGCTACTTCATTTGTTTAGGTAACCTCGTCTGACTTGGCTTCTGGACCACCCACTGTTAAAATTAGCGCTTCAATTCGCAGTAGATCACTATGGCACTGTGTCCCTTATTTAGTCATTTCAGGTAATTCTCAAAATTCTCATTTTGCAGGCTGTGTTATGTCATGCAATTCTTTAAAGTTACAGGAAACTTGATTGAATGTCTTCCATAGCTACAGTATACTATATGTAGGAATACATGTGATGTGCTGTGTAAAGCATTTCAGGTTACAATAAAACATCCAACAAACCATGATTTTTCTCATGGAAGGTCATACACCAGGACAGTCAGGGCATTCCAATTGGGTGGAAACAACAAAGCCTCTTGTTGACTATCTGTGGGAGCGAGAATTCCACAGACCAGGATGAGCAGCTTAACCAGGTTCAACCCAACAGGACACCAAATAAAGTATCAATAACGGTAATATCAACACTTAGATTCACACAACTACCCCAAAAATGATAAAACAAGCTCTACATTACACTGTGTGTGCACCCTCTGCATCAGATAGACTGGCCCTATAGATTAGAAAAAGCATGGACCATGAGCACATGACACATTATAATACCAAAGTCAACACATCAAACCCACCTGATATCTCAGCAAGTGGAAAAGCAGATTCACCTGCATCACATGATCACACACCCTGGACAACCTCTATCAACATCAGTTCTCTCGTCTCTTTGCAGGTATTACTCCGTGATTGTCTAATTTCATAGCCAATCAGCGGCAGAGAAGAGGATCAGAGGAGAGTGGACCAACAGTCAGAACATGGACCTTAGATTCAGACGGCTGTCATCTCTCACCAGGGGAGCTCTTCATCTCCTGCTGCTGGCCAGACTGGTGCTGCCTTCCCACACAGACAGTGAGTACTGACACTACATACACACTAACACATTTTTGTTATAAAACGCAAACTTTTTGCTCCATTCATGCCTTGGGTCCACGCCACTCCAGCAATTTAGAACCCCTAAAACGGAGACTTTTGGAAATACTACGGATCCCATTTTGGTTTGAAAAATCAATGACACAGACACCCACGTTCACTTCCTGACTGGATCTTATTAGTCTCAACTTGTCCATCCCTGGTTCATCACAGCCCTATTACTTGACCCCTTTCTGGAAAAAAACAACAGACATCATCATCATTTCTATCTATGTGCCTCAACTACCAGCAGTTCAACATGGTTAATGAATTATCTATGCTGGTTTTGTTCTGCCTAACTATAGTGAAACTGCAAATGAACAAGGCTTAAATGCTGCCTATGACAGGGACTAGTGATGTCAAGTAATCATGTAGTGAAAACTAGATTTGTAACTGTTCATTTTTTTAAAGTAAATTTTATGTGCATGACAAAAAGAAAGAGCACGGCCTATGCTATAGTAACCTAGTAACAAATTAGAAGTATTGTATCTTTGTTGGTGGCTGCTATAAATAAGACCACTTATTTGTAACTGAGTTTGAAAATTTTTTTCACTAAATTCTTCCCTGTATATGCATGAGAATGATTAAGGTCTTTGGTATCAAAAAGATTTTCTATTATATGAAGTAAAGAAAAACATATACTCAGTATAACTTCTAAACATTGGTGCATCAAAACCAATCCATTATTTACACACACACACACACACAGTTAATTTTCTTACAATAACTGAATTGATCATCTCACTAGTCCCAGTACCCCCATTTACTCTACACAGCCTATTAGCTGTACCCTACACCCAGTAATGTGAATAGAAGAAGCACAATAGAAACAGAGAGAATAGAAGAAAGCAACATGCAGCTCCCATTATGAGCACTGGCTCATAAAGGAGGGTCATGGCTGGGTTTGGAGACTGAAAAATGGCATGCGTGTATTGACCAGACCCTGGCTAATGCAATGATGGTCCTTTGGTTCTCCCTTGAGAATCCCATTGAACCAAGTCAGCTATGTGTAATGAGCATAACATTGAATTTGAGGAGGACAGAGCAGGTAGAGGTGGAAGGTTGAGTAGAAACATTAAGAAAATGGAATTTTCATATTAGTTTACTCCCGAGGGGAAATGAGTTTAAGGTTCTATAGAACTGACAGGAGTTAGTTACAGTTTGGTGCTTTTCTCACATCACTATTAACATTTGCACAACAGTTAGTGCATTTCTCAAAACAATTAGTACAAACTGCAAAACCTAGTTGATAACCTGCAAAAGTGCCTCACTTGCTCAAAATGGATTGTTCATTCCTCAAAAGCAAGTATTCATGTCAATGAATGTGTCAGTGTCAACAAAATGAAAAGTCCCAGCACAATTGTTTATGAACAAGACAGTCAAATGGCTTAGTCATGTTTTCATTATGACAGTTTACTCTGGAAGTGTTTTCAAATGCAAAATGTCAGATCTTGGTGACACTACTTGAAAATGCTCAAGACAGCACACGGTTTGCACAGCCATGTGAAATCTACAGTAAAGTTACACATTACTGTATTTAGTGAGGTAACTGAGAACAAGACACTGAATACATATGTTTCAGATTTTTGCTGCGTATGCTCTTTGCAATTCTAATGTGTTCAATGCATTGTGCAAAAGAAAAATACACATGTATTTACAACAAACATGAGAAACACCCTTTGGGTAGAGCTGTGCACAACTGTAAACAATACTGCAGTACATATTGGAACTGAACATACAACATACACAGTACTGCAAATCATTCAAGCACATGATGCAAACCACTGTCTGAGCAGGTCTGAGTGGTGAAAACGCACATCACCCCAAACAACAACATACGTGTTCAGATGGTCTCCAGTTAGACCCCTGTCGTTCTCAGGGATTATGTCTCTGTAAAGAGTGTCTAAAACAGTCAGCAGATGTTGTGTGTTGTATGGACCAAGACGGGGGATATGAGTGAGGCTGCCATTTTCTGAGATGGCTGCACACAGTGTAACATTCCCTCCTCGTTGGCCTGGGACATCTGTGGTTGCTCTCTGTCCAATGCAATCCCTTCCACACTGTCTACCTTTTGCCAGTTTGAAACCCGCCTCAGGAATAAAATGATAAAGAAATGTATCAAATTTGCTTGACAGATTTTGACAACTAGTTCAACATTTTTGTATGTAATGACTCAAGCCATGAAATGAGGACTATTAGTTTTATAGGGAATGACTATTCAGCTTTAATAAGTATAGTTCATTTTGACTGACATGACATAAGCAAACGATAATGTTATAAAACAGCAGAGAATTGTATGAAAGCAACTGATGCATGTTCAAAAGCATTTACAATTTGTTGGAAAGAATGAGAAACTGCCACTATGATGTGCACAAATGACTAAATGTTGTGGAGGTTGAACTAACAGTTACGAGAACTTTAATTCTGATCAGAGGAATGCACCAAAGCGACTATGAAAAACTGTAATCAAGTCTGGCTCTGTGAAGACAAAAATTCAAATATGATACCGTGAAGAAAACATAGCATGCATTTAGCAGTGTTAGCATTCCACATGCACATCTACATATTTTATCATCCCACTAGAAACAATCATTTAAAGGGACTGAAAGACTAAAGCCCCATTAGTGTCCCCTACAGGCTGCAATGTTCATTACAAAATAACATTAATTGGTATTAATTGTTGGTCAGAATTAAAATAAAACAAAGCAACTATGAATGATTATGCATTTGTTAGAGGTTTTAAAAAATGTTGCACTATTGGACTTTTTTTTTTTTTTGCAATGTTGCTGTGTTCCAAGCATCCAAGTCATAATGAATAAAACCACTGGTCAGAGCTATAAAAATTGGGAAAGGAAATTGAAATCAAAAGTATTCTTTGGAGCCTGATTATATTCATTTTTCACAGTGTGTGTTTAAATTAGACATCCTGTCTTCTGTGACAGACAAAGCCAATGTAAAAGAAAGAGCACCGGAAAGTGTGAGGTGGTGTCATCTCACGTCACCTCACTGCTTACCCTTTTTTCATAAGAGAGGGATCCTAGGAGTGTTCAGAAATTGTTGTGTACTGAAGACACTCAAGAAGCAAGAACATACAAAAGGATGATATGTTGCTAGTACATAGCACTAATCAGGATGTTATGCTGGATAGATAGATAGATAGATAGATAGATAGATAGATAGATAGATAGATAGATAGATAGATAGATAGATAGATAGATAGATGGATAGATAGATGGATGGATAGATGGATAGATAGATAGATAGATGAACTTCATTTGTCCCAAACTGCAAAATTCCTCCTGTATGTAGCTATTATTTGCTGATGCAGGATTTAATTTAACGCTGTACGACCTGTGTGCCCCTGAGCGTAGTAACAGTAACTCCCAAATGTGCCCTTGGCTCACAGAACAGCTAATGAACTGTAGGTCTGGAGCACATTTTGTGGGACAATACCCATATACCAACATACTGCCAACTTCTACTTACAATATGTTGGTGTATGGATATCCATTTTTCTGAAAGTAAACAATATTTCAACATCTTTCAATCATTTAAATTACTGTATTATGCAATCTTTTATAGTGCATTACTCAGTTTACTGTCAATAGCAAAATATTATTCTGTCGTACATCTGTTTCTTCATGTATTTGTATGCGTTGCAGTTAAAAACAAACAGCAGGTGTGCTTGCAGTTCTAATAGCAATGATTTGAGAAAGACAAGACTGCATGAAGAATGCATGTTGGGAGCAGTTCAGCATGTAGGCCAGGCAAGGGCGGGACGATGCCTCGAAGCCTCAGAGGTTGAAAAGGAGGTCCTTGGAGGGCAATGTTTCTGATCAACAGTTTCATTATAGGGGCAACTTGCTTTATGGTTGCAATGAACACACTGTGTAATTTCCCTCTATAATTTAGCAGATAGGAACTCATCAGGGGGGACTGTTTCAGCAATTACCTTCCAATGTGAACACTCTGCCCTCTGGAGACAATGACAGTCATTCACTTCTCATTCAGAGTTCAGATTTTCTCAGATTCTCATAGAAATCTTATTCAACCCTTTGGAACAGATTGATGCAACTTGTGTCAAAAATTGCTCAGAATCATATCTCAGTCAACACAAAGACATCATCCATATGCTCCTGGTGTCCACAGAGGATGGAAGTTTATAAACCTACCTAAAATCCATTGAAGAAAGGCATTAAAGATGATGCAGCATACAGTAATCATTAAACTCTGATGCATCACTACTAGAAGACTAACACTGTCATTGATCCATTTATGCTGCACTGTAAAATCCAGCATGTCAAATGATCTAAAACACTCGTTTTTCTTTGTTTGTTTTTTTTTTGTCAGAGCCTGTCCTAGGATATGCAACTGGCCTTCCAACAGATGGGAGTAGTGCAGCCTAAAATAACAATACAGAAAATGGCACATGTATTGAACACTGTGCCAGTTGCAACTGCAAAAAATACCTAAGATTCCAGTGGTTAAAGAGAATATAGCCCCTGTGATCTCCTTGCTCTGACAGGAGCTCTGTGGTTATGATGATGCACTGTAGTATACTGGTGTGGGTGTTTGGCGGTTGGCCAACAGGTAGTTTCTTGTCGTGTTCATGGCTGTAATAGCTTCATCATATTGTATTTTGTGGTGATGTTTCTGTCAGTGTACAGTTCATCACATAGTCTAATGCAGGCCAATTCATTGTAATTGTCTACTTTAACAGTGCAGTGTATGGACCTACACTGCAGACTGGAGTATTTCCTTACAGTGCTAAGCAGGGAAACAGCTATCTCATGTGGATGAGAGAAATTATTAGCACTCGATTTGGTGCAATGGATCTCTCTGCTGATGCAAATATGGCAATGTGAAGCATTGTGAATCAGATGGATCAATGAAAATTGTGTTTTTTATATAATTACTTACATACCATCCATCAAACACTGAAGTGTTCTAAACATGTGCTGATGAAAATGACCTGATCAACAAGGTGATATTAAGATAAGATAAGATAAGATAAGCCTTTATTCGTCCCACAGTGGGGAAATTCACAATTACACAATATTATGTCCTAAGATAGAGTGTATCAAGGTATTATATACAAGGAATATTTAGAGATCCCGAAGGTACAATTATCAATAGCTTCAGCAAATGTTAGTGAGCACTGTCTGATTCAACTTTCACAACTGAACTGCTAACCCCAATTTCCCCAGACTCCCGTGCGAAACCCTGGATATGGAGATTCATGTCACTTTGGATTGTAGCAATTTGTGCTTGCACATGGATGTACAGACAACCACTGAATTACCTTTGATACTGAAACGCATCAAAATTTTATGATTACTGCAGCAAGCTCTTAAGTTACAAGGAGTAATCCAAGCACAAGATAGAATGACATGACAGATAGGAGATGGACCAATCCAGCACTGCAACATAGTTTCCAGTTTATTGTAGTTCACCGTGTCAAAGGCTGAGCCGAGGTCAAGGAGAATTAAAATGGAAAAGAGTCCAGTGTTGGCAGCGAGCAGTAAGCCACTGATGCATTGATGACCTTGCTCAGAGTCGTCTCAGTAGAGAGCAGAGACCATAACTGACTGTTATTCAAATAGAAATCAATAGTGTGGAGATATTGTTTTTTAATCTTTTAATCTTTGGTAAAGCTGACAGGTGTTGAAACTGAAGAAACTTGATTCATCAAATAAAAATATTGACTATTGTGGCTAAGCTCAGTTAACATACAGTACATACAGCACCGTGTTGGTCTTCTACCAAATCATGCTGTCTAATGAAGACAACACAAAGTTTTGCTAACGGGTAGCTACACTAACTGTTGCCATCCCACGTTGATCAAGAATATTAAAAACTCCTATCACTATAGTGATAATGGTACAATGATAGATACAATTTGAAAGCTAATTACTTTCATATTCAGAAGTTGATAAAAATTATTCCGTTACTTTAGAGAGAAATAACTAGTAACGGCCACGAGTCACTTATTTTCAGCTACTCGCACAGCACGGGTGAGAGGAGGTTCTGACACTCAAAGACAGTTCCCACCCCAGCAACAACCTGGTCACCCTGCTGTTGTCTGGCAAGACATACAGACGCACCCCCTGCCATACCACCAGACTACAGAGCAGCTTCTGTCTAGAGGTGGGCAGATCGATCCAAATATCGATAGTATCGATACCAAGTTGGTATCGCTATCGGATCGATACTAGCGTGGTGAGATCGATACTTTAATGTCAGTTTCGCTCTTGTATGTGCTTGTGCGCTCTCGTCAAAGAGGCGACAGGACTTGCCGCTTCTTCTGTCTCACTCTCAGCACGGAGCAGGCGCACTTTGCTCCTCCTCCCCCTCTTGTGATCTGATGTTGTACCGTCACGTAACTCAGAGGCGGGAGGCCACTCAGCTCTCTCTCTCTCTCTCTCTCTCTCTCTCTCTCACACACACACACACACACACACACTGAAGCAGATTTTTTTTTAATGACAATTATTGTGGTGTGATAATTTTGTACATTATCAATTTAATTTTATATTTGTATTATAGTTTCTCAACACTCTACCTCTAAAAAGATTTTGTTTTAATTTGCTCTCATATAATAATTTGTTTTTTGTTTGTTTGTTTGTTTTTTTAAGAAAAAAATGCACACATAACAATGTTTTGGGGAAATTTTTTTACTTACTGCTCTATTGTTTCTGTTTTTGATAAGAAAGTATTTTGCAGTCGCCTTTAAACTTTACCCAAATTCTGTCCTTGGTTTTAACAAACTAATCCCAAGGAAAAACCACAAGAACACCTAAGGGTCAGCAGTGTGATGGTACATCAACCTTAAATATTAAAATTATTGGTATTGGTATCGGCGACACCGCCCCTGTATTTACTTGGTATCGGATCGATACCAAATCTTGCAGTATCGCACACCTCTACTTCTGTCCGAGGACTGTGACACTCCTCAATTCAAAGTCCATCATGACTAGCTTAATTTATGACTTATTATTTATTCATCTGATTTTAGATTTTATTATTTATATTTATTTTTTCTTTATGCAGACACATGGTCATAGAATAATAAATAAATTAACCCTTTACCTGTTAACCTTGTAGCTTGTACTGAGAAGATCGGCATGGTGGCAGAGACTGACTTCACTGTTGCACCAGCACCATTCCTATTTCACTTTGAAGCAGGCTTCTCCTGGAAGGTGACATAAGGTGATTGCACAAGTGAATAATCTGTACTTGTAGTGTAATTGCTGTCTTGTTCACCATTTTTGCCATGTTACAAGATCAAAAATTGGGATAAACAAGATTACAACAATTGGAGTTGATTTCAAATCAATCACCGTAACGTACACCAAGATGAAGATTAAAGATTATAATCAACAAGATCATTTGAATTTTCCTTCTGGGTTTAAAACTCATAGATAATTAGTTTCTCCTTACACAGTTGATAGTATAATTTCAGAACGCAAACATTTGTATTCAAGCACTCACAATGTTCTCATCTAACCAGGACTAACATTATGGCTGTTATGTTTTAACCTATAACCTTCCCTCTCCCTTACCCAGCTTGTCTTTGGATTTGCAACTCCCCAGGGCGGCATACACATAACCATTTGCAAATTAGAATCGGTTTATTCCCTGTTCCTTTTCCTCCCTCCTTCCAGCTTTCATGCAGCGCGTACGAACTGCTACCATACTTGTGTGGGAGGCAATTTTGCGGGGTCATGAACAAGGAGCAGGACAGAACAATGTATTATTTATAAGAACAAACACAAGTGGCAGCAGTGTTTCTGCATCCTGCTCTTCAGACAGAAGTTAAGATTACTGAGCCTCCGCCAGGCTGACTGGCTGTTTGTAGGTATTTGATTATGGGGCAAAACAGGAAAGTAGATGTGTCTGTTTAGTCTCGACTACTCAGTAGGGCCTTATGGACTTGTTTATCTTAATGATGCTAAATTCTACATAGGTGTCTTTTCCCTTCTATTGTCCAATGTCTGTGTGGTTATGCTTAGTCAGTGGAGACTTCCATGTGAATCAAGCTGCACTGAGGGCAGCTGGAAGAGTGTGCCTTAACTCCACCCATAGACACTCTCATGTTGCTATGTATCATCAATCACTCAAGTTGAGTTAATTGCAGAAATGATTTACTGATGACTTATTGAGCTGTTGTTGCTGTCCATAGCTCCATTCAGCCTGTTACTCTGGCTCACTTGAAATTATTGAATTTTCAGTGTCTGTGCTGGCAGACTGCTGTCAGCAAGAGCATAAATTGATTGGTCCATGAGAATCTAAAGCTTCATTTTGATTAAGATGAGCTGTTCTTGGCAAACGTTTGACATATGGATTATCATGTCATGAGGTGGAATTGGAAATGGTTTGTGTTTCTCTTTTGGAAAGATGTATTTTTGAGTCTAGATTTGACAATAAACACACAGGGTAAGCAAACAGTGAGCTTGTTTGTTCCTTGTAAAAGGATTGAAAGAACTCTGTGACTTAAGATAAGATAAGATAAGATAAGAAAAGATAAACCTTAATTCATCCCACAGGGGAAATTCACATATCACAGCAGCAAGGGTGACAAGGCCTGAGTCTGATCTGAACCTAAATGCAGGACCACGAGAGAAAAGTTTCAAAATAAAAGGTCTTTAATGAAAAAAGGCAAAACTCAAAATCACTCTAACAAGGCAAAAAGGCAAAGTACTAAACTAAAAATCACTCAGACAAGGCGAAGGAAAGAACAAGACATCAACAAGGCAAAGTAACAACAAAAAGGCAAACCTGAACGAGAGCACAATGAACATGAGGCGAGGATTGACGTACTATGCAGACACGACAAACTGGCACAGGACAAGGGAAGACACAGACATAATAATAATAAAATATAATAATGTATAATAATAATAATGAGGTTCCAGTACAGTGAAATATGTTTCTAATATTTTGTCCACCCAAATTACATATATTAGAGGTGCAAAATATTAGAAACAATGGACTCCAGTACAACACCACCATCCACTACGATCAATAATAAATATAAAGTAGAATTAGAAGTTTTTTATTTTTAAGTTTATTTAACTGTCAATCACAACCAGTCCAAAGGTGCACAAGGTAAACTACTGAAAATAGTCTGTTGTGCTTCTGGAAATTTGAAATTGAATTTGAACAGGTCAAGTACAGTTTTACCGTTTTAAATTAAATTTTTCTCCCATGTTCAAATGAACGTTGGAATTTCAAATAAGAAGTGACAGAGTGCCAAGGCAAGGCGCTAAAGTCAGGTTGGACCTGGCTCAACTTGGACAGCAATAAAACGTCACAAACCAAGACAATCAAATACCTGTTTGTGTACATTCCTGTCCTGTCTCACAGTATTATAAACTGCTGTACATGGGTGTCTGATGAACCTTTAAACTAATGGATCTATAACTCAAACCAGGATTGTATTTCATTGCCTTAACAGCAGTGGCGGCAGTAACACATTACTTAGTAACGCATTCATTTAATTTTAAATTCTAATTCCTTCAGTAGTCCCACAATGGGGAAATTTCCATTCAGGCTGTCACTACAAGGCGCCAACATGCTCACGCAGGTGCTTGAGCATGCCCAGGTCTTGTCGGTGACCACCACACAGGGCATTACAATGATGTAGTGACTTCTTTTCAGTAATGAGTACTGTAAGGGATTGTAATTTAAATTTCAGGAATTACATTAGATTTCAGTTACTAATCCCCATTACACTACATTACAACTACATGACATTACTTTTCCAGTCATTGGATCAACTTGTCTTACTGGGAGTTAGAGGAGGGGTTAATATCACTTGTGTCTGTGCCTTCAGAGGACAGACTGATCTGGTACTTGCCAGGTTGTTGCAGGAGCTGGAGGAGGAGGGAATCAGGTGGCTTCTGTTCTGTCAAGAGACCAGTAATGTCAAAGTTGTCTTATTCACATGTGATGTGTTCTTAGCCGGCCTCTCAGGTAAGCCACAGGTGGAGGCCAGCATTTGACTGCAGTTATCTATTTTTGTATTGAAGTCAGAGTGAATGTTGTGTGACTAGATCAGTCCACATTGGGACTTCTTAAAGAGCTGTGTACCATCGCTGAGGTTAAGATAGCTGCTGGCTAGATAGCTGGTTAAGTGCTTTGAGTGTTCAGTAAGATTATGACTATTTACCTGCAGTTTTTCTGGTTTGTTGTTATTGATCATAAAGAATGGTGCCGTGAAAATATGTCCTATCAGGCTCCATGATGATCATGGCCTAACTGTTGCTTTGAATGAAAAAAAATAAAACATTGACTGTAGAGCTGACAATCAACTTTAGAGTTTTCCAAAGACCAAGTAAAAAATAACATACTAACTGGTGTCAAAAACTAAGTCTCAAATCTGAAATGTCAAGGTGTTCTTTTAAGTTGCTTTGGCGTGTCGTCTAGGTCTGTCCCACTGTATACCTGAGCTGTGAAAGCAGCGAGCTAGCTCTTCAGAGACACTTCCTGTCTTCCCTCTGTGCAGCCATGTGTCAGACTTCTGCCTGCTCTCTCTCTCTGTTACACCATGGAGGCAAGAAGTTAGCAGCAACGCACAACTGACAGTTTATCATGACAGGCCCGTCAGAGAGCAGCACCGGGGAACTGGCAGGATTTTCTGTATTAGAGGGTAGAAGAGTTATGTTGTGAAACTCGATGAGCAAACCTTTCCTCTTCCCTGTAACATTTCTGAAGTCTGTTCACTTAACAGACCATGTGAATATGCTATTTAAAGTAAACACTTTTCCTAGTTTATATGATGGCATCATCATAGAAGACTTTAAGAAGACCATTCATTTTATTCTGTGATATTAAATGATGATTTTCTTTCATCTCAACTTAGGCCTTGTTTTCATACTTTTTCCTCAATTTCTTTTAGTAATGACGTACTCAGCAAGTTCAACCTTATCACCAAACAAGAATGATGCTATCTGTAAAAGTCCAGATTATGTTATGTTTTCAAATTTTCAGTACCAACCTTTTCAAAATTCCTTCTACAAAATCTGCATATGTCCACTATGATATGGTTCAGAAAGGCCCTGGCTGAGCCGTGTTTAAGGCAAGTAAACGTAGTTTGATTGCAAAATAATTGTATTCCATTTACATGTCTCTAATTTTTTAGAATCAAGGTGGGGTTTACTGAGGACACCTGATTAATGTAAACAAAACTACAAAAAGCAGAAGTGGAGAAAGGCTGTTATTATGCCAACTTGCAATGCCACTGTAAACATGTGATAGCTCAATGTTTGTACTAATCACTTTCTGTTAAATTAAATGTGTTTTCTGTCCAGACTTTGAAAGAAATTTGTAACAAAGGGGTTAATGCTGCTTTTTACACTTTCTTAGCATTGACAACCACTATTTTATTCCAGTTTGAAGCAAACTTTATTGACGTCTGCACAACTAACTACATTACTTTTGCCATGTTAGCCTGTCTTGTTGTTGAAGATTTCTGCATGAGCACCTCTCCACTCCTCAGGGGAATTCAAGTAAGAGAACTGTGAAAGGCACTGCAGTGTTCCTACCTGGGGTGTCCAGAAGTAGGGATCCAGATTGTTTATATGCCACTTTGACTGATCAGAGGTTGATTTGCATGGCTGCTCCCTCTCAACTCCACAGTCTAATGAGTCTCTGTGAGGACAAGACACTTTGTGTGAAGCTGTTGTCACTTGTCATTTTGAATTGCCTGAAACACAGTTCTATTTTGCATCACACCACATTTGACTGCCTGGCTGCATGCCTAGACACCATTAAATTCTCAAGTCCAAATGAGAAACAAGCCTGTAAGACAAGTGTGCTGTGGTAAGTGACAATGAGAAGTGAAACAATAGGCTGTAAATTCAGGAGGTGAACAATAGTTTTTTTGAAGAATAGTTATGATCTAGCAATCATTTTAAGGCCCAGTCATTTTCCACCTACTTACCACTCATCTCTCATCTCATTTCATCTGTAAGACTCTTAATACTGGCCTGCAAAGATTTTTTAAATTAAAAAAAAAAAAGATGATAGTCACTTTAAAACACTACTTGGTGACGTGGGAAATGAATTCAGCACTCCAATGTGCAATAAGTGACCAAGACAACTTCCAACAGGTAGGGATTTGAAATGGAACCTACTGGAGCTCGTAAAAGCTTAACAGGGCTCGTAACAGGGGGGTAACATTGCAGCACATATTGGCTTTGAGCATAAACACCTGTTTCTAACCACCAAAAGCTTTTTGACCAAATTTTCTTTTGTGGTTATTGGTCCAAGGATGACTTCACTTAATAATGCATAATCATATGTTAACGGCTCTCCAAGCAAATATAAAAGAAAACATGAAATGATGGGAATAACTGCATCCCACAGATGGATACACATTGTTGAAATTCAAATATCACTTTCTAAGACACTTAGAAACTGACTTTTTTGTCTGCAGAGTCAAATGTTAGTATATAATGTTATTTTAAAGCAATACTATTTTAGGCTGTAGTCACACAGGGCTAGTATCTCCTATATATCTCATTTGATTAGTCATATTTGCAGTGGTCATCCCTGTTGCAGTCTTCTATAAAACTTAAAGTAAATGTTTCACCACAATTGCCCCCCATACTTCAACAAACACAGGGTCCTCTGCTAATATCATTCCCATGTAAATTACTATCTTAGTAATTTATGGTGACACTTTTTCTGAGGAGAGCTTTGAGAGAACATTTTTGGAGCAAATCCAAGAGGTACATCTAGCAACTCAGTGTGGTGAATGGTGATCCCTGTTTCAATCATAGGCCTTTCTAGAAATAGTCCTCAGTACCCCTTCATTCTAGTCCAATGTCAATCATGATTTTTCACTTTCAAAAATCAGATTTAGTATCCATCCGGTATCTCAGAATCCCTCCCAGCAATTGTGTAGGAGTTGAACTCAAAGTAAGTCTCTATTTTTGAAGCTTCTTTCACTTCCTTTCAGCAGGAGAGGGCTTACTCCTGGGAGAGAGACAGTGACATTGCTGCTTTATGACACTCCAACATGTTGAATATGATTATGTATCCTTGCATTTGTTGCCCACCCTGGCCGAGGGGTGTCAGGGCGGCGTGTAGCTCTAAACCCTGCTGTCGCTGTATGTAAACACAAAGAGGCAAACAATGTAAGCTTGCGCTTCGCTCGTCTGCAGGATTTATTCTGCTTACCAAGAGAAATACTAATAACAAAATACTCCTCATTTCAACAAAACATACAAACAACATACATACGCTAATGCATATGCTAATACACGTTGCCAATAGCAACAGACCTAGCCTAGCATAGCAGAGTATTGCAAAGCGTCTCTACATCACTCATTTACAACAATAGTCGAGTCTAGACATAGACATTTTCACTAACAATTCACAATACTCTCATCCCTTATCCTGGTGCACATACATAGAGTTTTAGGAAAATTAACCTACCTGTATGTAAACACAAAGAGGCAAACAATGTAAGCTTGCGCTTCGCTCGTCTGCAGGATTTATTCTGCAGAGCGTGCCTCTGTAGGGTTCAGGTTCCTCACAGGCGATATGCGCCCTCTACTGGCCTGTTTCAGTATTGCTTTGGTACGGCAACAAGTGGTACAAATCAGTATTCAAGACACAATATAATAAAAATAAAACTTAAAAAAAATACAGTGGTGTCTATTTTTAACACACATAACTTATTTAATCTCTATTAACAAATAACTGTACCACAGTACCACTAACTGAACTTGATTTTAGCAGATTTCAATAGACAACATTTTTAATACACTGTTCGTCTTTAAAACCATTTTAAAACACTTTTTAACTACTTTCTGTCATAATAAAGGGAACATTCGTAAGTTTTGTTCAGATGTGTAAATATCAGTATATATGTTACTGGGTAAGAGTAAATGAAGATGGCACACAGCACAAATGAAAATTTTCAAGTTCGCCTGAAAAAAAAAACCCACTTTCAGGATAATTATCTATATTGAAATGATCCAGCTGCAGCTCTAAACCTCTACCAAATCATAGCACAATATGTGAACATTCTCTCTGCAAAGTTTGACTGATAAAATGAAGCAGAACAAAATTAGAGAGACTTTAATCAGTGCAGGCGAGGTCACATCTTGCAAAGAGTGGAGAACAAAGTGGCTCAAAATAAAACTTATTCAAACTGAATAAACATGTTATTTAAACTGCTGTGAAGCGGTATGTGAATAAGCAAGGCTGTATCTCCGTAATGGATTGATTGGTTTCAGTGATCGACACTTCCTTTGAAGCGTTAGAGCCAATAGAATATAGCAACAGCCGCTAAAGTGAGATTGACAGCACTGTTAGCCAATAAGAACCCCAGAACGTCGACAGGACGCCCCTCCCCCCCAAGGCAAACAAAGCCCCCCAGAGACGTCAGAGTTGTTTGCAGTGTGAGCCAGGAAGTAGTGCTACTCTTTCTAGTGTGGATTTACTGATAAACTAACTTTTCATGGCGAAACAGCTAAGGTAAGAGAAATTTTACGACTATAGTTTGACGAAGCGATTTCGGTTTTTGCTGTTGTTTGTGGCTGTTGCTTTGGTTTTAGAGAGCTTTGATGGATATGGTTTGAATCTGTGGACTGTCTGCTTTCGTTTGAGGGGTTGTTTGTGTGTTTTTCATACAGTACCACAGCGCTATAGCCAGAAATATGGCGAGTGGGTTGACTTGGTGGCGCTGTATTAATTTCTATATTTGATAATTCATTTAGCTGGCGTTTGAGCTGTGTTTGCTCCATGTTAAAATGTTATATATTCTTGTAGCCTAGGTTCTGCTGTTTAATTTGATGTGCAGCATCACTTTTCTCATGATTAGTGCATTGTTTCACACTATTTCTTCCTCTTAAGACCGACAGGCCCCCAGTTGGGAGCCTCTCAGGCTCAAATGGCTGGTTATGAGAAAAATGTGATGCCAAAATGAATAGCTCAAATAGCTTTCTGCTATTTACCAGTATTCCATTTGCATTAGCAGTGTACCATTACATGGAAATCACGGATTGTTATGTATCTTGTTCGTGGGGTCATTTTGAATGGCAGTGTTTTGAAATGGCAAACATGTGCCTTTATGTCAGATTGATGTGTCTTATGCAGAGAACTGTGTTCAGTGCATTTTAAAAAGTGGCATTTTGAATTGCAAAATGTGTGTATAGCAGAAAATGTGTTTAGAGTTTTGGAGACTTGAGAAGAGGTTTTGCTCTCTGTGTGTCTGTTTAAATAATTGAGCTATGCATGTCATTTTAGTGTGTTAGCAGCTGGAAAAAACTGTAAATTATGATTGCATGTATATTTTATTAACTGGGATGTGAATTGCCAGTTTTAGATATGAGTGGACACAAAATTTGATGTGTAAGAAGCTTCAGGGCAAAAATCACAATGCCTGACTTCATATACCTGAGAATGTGATGTGAGAAAACCAGTATGAAGTGAGACTAGCATGGAGAGTGACAAGCCTCAGTCCAGGGCAGTTAGTGAAGCCTGTAAACAGTATCATTTGCTGTGTGGATGGATTTCCTGACTGGTGTCATGGAGCCATCAGATTGGAGGAGGCTAAGATACCACAGGCCTCTGCAGCATGTGTTGAAAAGTTGCATCTCCTGTTCTCCATGGCGTCATTTAGTAACTGAATGAAGAGAATGCTCTGCTCCTTGGAGCTCAACCCCCCATGAAGAGATGAGCTCATAATCAGTACACTTTATTCCACCAATTATTCAGTATCCTGGACGATTGGGATATACAAGGATGGGAGTCCAGAGCACACATACATGTAACCAGGTTAGCATGCATAGGGGACCACAGTTTGTTGATGGATGTGTGATTGACAGTCAGTAGGCAAATCAGAGATCAAAGTGTTGTGCTCTGAGGTGCTCAACAGCTAAAAGGCTTTTACAGGAGGCACTTGTGCGTTTGGCTGATGTTTCACCATAAGGAGCTCAGTATTAAAGAAAAATGTTGTTTGTGTGCAGCAATAAATTATTGTCAGCCTTGGATATGAGGCAAATTGTGCTGGTGAACAAGATTTAGTGCAAAAGGCTCCACAGCAGCTCCATTTTTAACTATTTGTAAGGGTTCACAATGGATAGGTTTTTTCTCCTACTTAAGTATGAAATTGCAACAATATGTATTTCATATGGGCATTTTCCACTGGCTTGTAGCCCTAAATTGCAGTAGCCCGGACAGCTACTGATCCCTGAGAGAGCCGAATGCAAAAACATTTTTGCACTTAAAAAAAACAAATAAAATGAATAAACACTGAAATTTGTAATGAGAAAACATAACCAAATACAGAAGATACATTTAAAAAATTGTATTTTCTGTATTTAGTTGTTTTCTATTTTTGGCAGGGTGTTAAGTTTTTCTATGTTTGATTGTGTTGTTTTTTTGTGAATGCTGTGCATGTGTTGTTAAATTGATGAAGGTGTTTTTTGTATTTGCTTGTGTTTTATCTATCTGCATGTCTTTTCTTAAGGTACAGTGTGACAAGCTCTTAGAGAAAATGCACTAAAAAGCTTGCTGAATTCTTAAAGCTCCCGAAATGTTGTTTGATGTTTTTGTCTATAACATTAAATTTTCTATCTACATAAGATTGATAAGATTTGGTTGGTTGGCAGTGCTGGCAACATGCAACCCACCAACTGCCAGAATGCATACTGTATGCTGAAATGTGGCTAAACTCTTTGGTGTATGGATATACACTGTATATAGCATCACCTTTTTTCTGATTGAGACTTGTCCACTTTGTACAAAAATACAAATACAGAACTTTCTGAATTGTCGAAATGTTTTTTTTTATGATAACAAGCCGATTAGAAAATATTTCACAGCCTTTACATTGAGCTGTCCATCAAATACACACACACACTGAAATACAGTTTTTGTATTATTTTGTCATTCACAAGGTTATCATTTAGTGCTTGTGATAAACCTGTCTCAGTCCTCAAGTTGTTACTCTATCGGTGTTCAGCAACAACAAACTTTCCATTTAGTCTCTTGTTGGGTGAAGCTGCTCTGCTTTATTTTCACTTTCTACACATTAAAGGATGTCTGGTGTTTTTACACAATGCTAAGTTTGTGTCTTGCCACAGCACCCTGTTCCATATTGCCGTTTCCAGTTCTGTTTACATTTCATAGAAACATTGCATTTCACTCTCAGCTTACACACACTGGCATTTCATAGGAAATAATAGGAATCATTTACACATTACAAAATAATTGCACGCTTTTGAGTGATGAAAGTAGACCAGGCCATTCCTCAATAGCAGAAAATGAACTTCAGTATATTATTCACTAATCAGGTAGACATGATAATACAGTGAACTGCCAGGTTTTTAATTGCTTCTGCCTGTTTCAGCTTTTTAAAGAAGATAAAAGCAACACAACACGAACATTCAGAAAGGGGTAAAAAAAAAAAAAGTGAAATATTATGACTAACTGCTGTAATTATCTGTGTTTCCCCAGGTAGTGGTATTTGCAGAGGAAAATTGCACTGACCTAAACACAGTCACTGCTGTATTTTTGTACATCTACATACTGCAAATCACTGAGGTTTTGTCTGCTTGTAGCTACGTATGTGCCATCATTCTCAATAAATACATGTAGAATGAGTTTAAAGTAATTGAAGTGGCCTTTCCATTATTAATGAGGACAAACTGGCCTGACTCCAGTGTATTTATTGATTTTCTGCTGCAAATTGCCTCTTAATTGTGTTTCTGAATGCAGACTATGGTTCTAATCCAGTTGCACTTTGACTGCTGTTTGGCCCTCAGCATATGGCTGAAGTTGTTTTGAAGATTCTATAATGGGCAGAATAGTAGAGTAGTTTCTTGTGATAATGTTGGGAGATGGTGGTGTTCATGTTTTGGCAGTGGTGTACCATGGGAAAAACTTGTAAGTAAGTCAATTGAGAGAGCCTCTCTAAAAAAACAGAGTAGAACATGTGACATGGATCCCTTCTGCTGGCATCTTTCAGGCAAACCCCCCAAAAAACTATAGTCTAACCAAACAAGCTACATTAGGTTTAAGAGCTACTACTTTAATGCACCAATTAAAGGTCATAGAACAATATTTCAGGTTAATGTTTGTAGTCATCCCACATTGCCCATTATACAGAAAAAAGGTTTTAGCAATCCTAACTGCATCTTAATTAATCTTGTCATTCATCAGCAAGTTCATTTTCCTTTCTCTATGTATGGACAGTATTTGACCTCGAGTATTTGGATCCATCATAATTCCCATAAATAACATCAGTGGAGAGTCAGCTTGTGTCTCCTGTGGGCTTCTGCTTTTCTCTGCCTCCCTCTGACTAAATAATGTCCTCTCTGTGGCTTCAGCCATGCATGTCCTCTGTGAGACTGGTTTAAGGCAAAGATCAGCCACTAAATGAGCAGGGAGGAGTGGTTGGAATTTAGCACACGCTAAGTCATACACATGTATCTGTAACTGTTTGTGGCTCGCTGCTTCCTGAAGGGATTAAGGATAACTCAGTGTTCAGTCTCTCCCCTCTTCTAGATGATGTGACATATTGACTGGCTGTCCAAGCATGACGGGTTACATGATGTATTTTCAGCAGATACTGTACCTTAGCTTCTGGTCATTTTGATCAAACTTTTTTAAACATTGAAAGTTTTTGGTAGACTTTTACTTTACCATTACATAAAGCACCCATTAAACTATTCATATTTTCCATGGAATATAATTGGATCCACAACTCTGAGCTAATTCTTTACGATACACTATTTTGGGTAATAGTAATCTCCATATAAACTCTTCAACTCATTCAGAGGTGGCTCAAGCTCCTTGAATGGTAAACTAGATGGTGGGAAGAAGGAAACTCTTCAAATCAATAAATGTTTTTCCTAGAAATGCTGCAATTTGAAAATCTCCTTTTCAAACATCCATCCCATTTGCAGCTTATTTGTATCACTAATTTCATTAAAGAAGTGATGCAATGCAATATATATATATTACAAAAGACAACAAAAATCTTCTCATCTGAAGGAATTTAAGAACGCATTTTTATCTTTTTTAAAGATCAGCTTTGTTACCTATTTATATTTTTTGGATTGTCCATTACTTTCCATGTTAATTAATCTATTTCATAGCCTGGCAATGCATACCTTTCAACAAAATCATAGGACTCCATCCATCTATATCTGTTATTGTTTGAGCATACTGTATTTACGTACACCCAAGCAATATCAGATGTTAAAAAGAGCACGGCACCCTGAACTGTCAGGGCAACTCCCAATGCCTCAAATCCCAGCCACATAATCAGATTCAATTAAAATGCTGGAATGATGATGTGATGTCTCTTTGCCCACACATGTCCTGTTACCAAAAGCAGCAAGAGAAAAGCAACACTAAACAAAAATGGGCCCCAGACATAAAATATAGAGCACACACAGTGTGAAAGGAGAGATTTTTGTCCTTAAAGTGTTTCTCAAATGCTTGTAGCCCTTAGTTAAGTACAGCCATTACATAAAGAGCTTTAGCACACATTTTGTGAAGTTCAAACGTCAAGGTAGTTGTATCCTCTCTAAGTGTTATGAACACATCCAGAGGGGTAAGCCATTAGCCGCTGGTCAAGCAGCCAACAGGAGCTGATCCATTAGCTTTATGTTAATGTCTTACAGATGTCTTTAAACCGTCTCACCATCCAGATAATCTCTGCACCTCAATATGTGTCACTGTAAATAAATGGTTGAATGGTTATAAGCACAGGTTCCGGCTCTGACCTCCACAATTAAATTGGGAACTAATCTTCTACTTACTTTTACTTTAAATGGCGAGCAGTTAGATTAATAATTACCTCAATATATTCATACTTTGTTACACATATTATATTATTATTATACTACACTACATTATATTTTGATAACTAACTAGTGGTATATGACTACTATTACTATTATATGTAGTAGAGTGTAGTATATATCACATTACACTACTATATTATTATATTATACATGTACATGTATGTTATACTCTTGGATGTATACATTGTATATGCTATATCATACTACTATTACATGCTATATTATATTATTGTATTATATTACTATATGCACTCTACCATTACCATTAGCATACCATACCTACTGCTGCTATATGTACACACTCAGGTACACACATACACATATGCATATTTTCTTCAGTTCTCCTACAAGTGCCTACTTCTGGTTCAAATTCCTGCTACCGCTACTGCCTAATTTATTGTGTCTATTTTTAGATTTTATATTTTTTATTTTCTATTTTCTATTCTATTTTATACTTTGTATTCTATATTTAAACAGTGCAATATACGAGAAGTGATGGAGATGCCAATTTCCCGGAGTGAACCTCCCAAAGGGATTAATAAAGTACTCTGTCTGTCTGTCTGTCTGTCTGTCATTTACATACTCAGTAGTTTCATGATGGCATGATTTCATGATGGTCTTTTTTTCTACAATGGACTGAAAGATTGTTTAAGTTTCACTTTTTCCAATTTCCTTCTCACCATAGAGACCTATCCTTGTGAATTATATGTGAGAGATTAAATGAACACATTCCAAAGGAAATGGCAAGCACAGAAGTGAAGCATGCAAGTGAGAGGCAACTCACAGCTGCCAGTGTAGTGAGGCAAGGGCACCAGCTTGTTTTACATTTAGTGTCAAGCCCTAGGGTCAACCAACAGCAGCCATGGGAAATAAATAGCTCAATAATGGTATGATCCACTTGCTTCTTCTCCACCCACCTTCTCTGCCTCCTTGAAACCTCAGATAAAACCCTCTGTGCTGGCTTGGCTCTCACATACTAACTTCTTTTTGCATAGTGCTGTAAAGGGCAGTAATTCCCTGCTGTATGCTGGCCATTCTCAGGGTCCTGCTGTAACCTGTTGTACAACTTTATGACTGGATTTCCATGGAAATGTACCTGGGGAGCAGCTCTTGGCTCCAACTATACAAATGGGTTTTGAATCACATTGAACTTTAAAGAGCACACTTATCAGTTGCCAAAAGTTACTGTGAAAATGTCATGCATTGCCTGAAAATGCTCTTCATGGCTTCCTGCTGGAGAAATAGGATTTAACCCCTGCTGGGAACATTCACGTATGTCTTTGCCGACCACCATTTTGAAAACATCAGTGACTGACAACAGAGACCAAACTTTATTGCACATGTTGCTTGACTTAAGATACTAAAAACTTTGTTAAAGTCTTGGAAAAAATGGCGTTTTTGTTTAAATATTTTTAAAAAATGTGTTCCATCTTAAGCTTCCAGTCAGTAGAAATGTGTTGTAGAATAGTGGTGTCTTCACTGCCTCACTTGAGGGACTGGCTAATCATACGGTACAACAGTTGGGATTTCACTTCTCAAATGCTTTGGTGTCATGATTATCTGTTCACCATGACTAGTTTTCTCCATTTTGTGTTAGGGAAGAGAACAATAGCCTGGTTTACTAATACAGTAACAAGTCGTGCAATGGATTATACAGACAGAGCACGTTAGCACGTCATATTTTGAATTGGGACATGTCATTATAGATCGAATATGTAATTTTTTTCGTTTGAACAGTAGTTTGAATTTCGAATAAAAACCTGATCTTGTCCTAGCTATAAATGAGTGCTATGAGTTGCCTGAACAGATCAATAGAATCATTAGTAATGCTTTAATTGCCAGGAGCAGATTCTGTAAAAAAAAAAAAAAAAAAAAAAATTACATTTACAATGAACATTCTGCAGATACATTTCTCTTTGTGCTGATACTAACATAAATCTGGGTGGGTTGGACATGACTCTAGTTTCTGACATCTCAGAAATGACCTCAGTCCATCCCTCTCTCCGAGCTTACTGAGGCTTCAGCAGTGGCTGCAGAGGAAATAGAGACCAGGGATGTGAATGAGTGGAAAGGGTCAGATTGCCCCAGCCAAGTGTCTACAGGCCAGAATGATTTGAAAACAGCAAATTTCCACCATTGTAATGAACGCTACACTTGGACGCTGGTCAAATGATTGTGTAAGAAAATGACTGTGCCATGTTAGTCTTTAACAGCATTCTCTTTTACACACACCTTGCCTCACACTGACACAGTTGCATACATTCACACCTAAATCTGCCAAGCATAACCACTGTGATATATTGCACTGTTTACATTTGTAAATATCTACTTGCACACCAGCCATGCAGTATTTAATCCATTTACACAACCTATTGCATGTTTCTTATGTTCTTTGTTTTTGTTTTCTTCTGCACTTTTGTTTGTTTGCCCCGGGGTCTGGGAGAAATGCCATTTCAATGTCCTGTACATATAGCAGAATTGATAATAAAGTTGACTTTGAATGGACTTGACTTGATAAGTTGGCCACTGTGAAGAGGGCCCACAGAGAGCCCACTTCTCAAACCTCTCTAACTCTAAAATATATGTTTGTGTCTGTGTAGCTGCCTAAATGGAATTTCCTGCTGATTTGTAAGTGTAGGTGGCCTACCACAATATGTATGTTATTGGGTATAATATGAAGGAGCCATGAACCACAAACCACACAAGTAGAAGGCAGGCGAGCAGCAGCCTTCTGTTGCTTTTCAAAGTTACAACAGAGAAACAAGCTCTTAATGGAGGATAGGTGCTGAAGGCAGCAGCAGGGCAGGGAGGAACTGCCTAACACTTCAAGTATCATCCACCTGTCTCAGCCTGTCGCTTCACACTGACCCTGAGCTCAGGAGGCCACTTCTACCTCCAAACAAAAGCACCTTTTTGATTCTTTCTCTGGGGACAGGGGTGTCACCTCCGAGGTGGAACATGGTGACCTTCCAGTTTTTGTTGTCTGTCAAGCTCCTACATGGAATATATAAATATTTGTCCAACAACCCTCCATTTACTGCCGCCTGTCTTTCAGTAAGAGCAGATAAGAAATACAATTTATCATTTTTTTGTTTTCAGCACTTCCTGAAATTAATGTAGCAATGCATCTGACTAAGAGTAATCTGTCTGACAGGAAAGTAAGTGATGAAAAGTAAATGCTAAAAATCACCTGCAAATTTTGGATGATAGTTTTTAAACTGTCCTGGACTACAGTTCAAAATCATATATCTACTTATATTTAATGAATAATTTATTTTATGTATGTCATTTTCAGAGTGGTGCACAAAGCCCTTTAACCATGCATTTATCTAATCTTCATGTTTACATCAGCAAGCTGCTTGCGTCTCCCATTTAGCTTGCAGGTTGCTACATTTCTTGTCGTGTTGTGAAATAGTGTGATATTGAGTTATACACATTTGCATTACCACAATCAACAGTTGGCAGGAAAATGTATTGGGTCACTTACATGCTTGTGAGCTAGAAGAAAAACCTACTAAAAGTCCCACTCATTAAAACATTTCTCCATACCACCGCCAGTGCCTGGAATCACAGTATCATTAACATATGCAAGACCATGACATGAAGTGTGGATATGATTTATTTTACACTATTATCCATGCACGACACGTATTCCAGGGATTCATTTCGGTGAAGCACAGTATTGTGGTTCCTTCTCTGAATGCTGCCCTCAATGATGGTTCATGACACATGTTTGTCCATGCATTCCAAAAAACATTTTTCAAGGTTCCTCTCTGTCCGTTCACATCTGCCTGCTCCCTGCCACTATTAATAAGACTGACAGGTGCCACTTATTATCAAGGTATGGACGTGCCTAGCTGTTTTTACTGGCAGTGCATTTGACTAGGTGTGGCTACAGGCATGAGACAGCCTTTGAAAGAGCATATTGTTATTGCAGGAACTACAGCAGATGGAGTGTGGTAAAATCCCTGTAACTTGCCTGGAGCTGTTTCTCTGGCAGGGCCCTTCATCTGATACTGGTTATCTTCTCTTCCCTGCTCTCGCTTCTCTTCCTTCCCTCGCCTTTGTCTTGCTGTCTCTCTCCCTCAGGCATGCCCAGCTTCATCAAGTCCCCTGACGATCAGACAGGGATTTCGGGAGGCGTGGCGTCGTTCGTATGCCAGGCGGTGGGTGAGCCTAAACCTCGCATCACCTGGATGAAGAAGGGGAAGAAAGTCAGCTCTCAGCGCTTTGAGGTACAACTCGGTAACAGGCCTCAAAACTCCCTGTCTGATGTGGTAGAATGTACAGAACCTTTCTTCGGCACAACTTCACTCCTCATTAGCTCTCTGCTTTTGTGTGCATCTAAGACAGAGAGAGAGAGACAGAGCAGAATAGGCTGTGTGCTGCAATCTTATACTCACCTTACATCCCTTTTCAGGCAGACGTGTGTTTAGCAGCAGTTAGGCTGAGCTGTATGCTGGGACTGTATTTACTAATTACCACCGTGCTCAAAAACCTATACAGCAGCTTTCCTCCATTTAGTGCCTGTTTGAAGACCACTTAATGCAAATCAGGTTAGGTGCAATAATTCTCATGAGAATACCTGAGGCTCAGCATCACGGTTGGTGCAGAGTTCAGAGTCTGCAGGTTAAATAGTGGCGCTGACAGGTTAGAGAGCAGAACTGTGAGAACCTCCCCTAGCTGAGCCAGAGGCCAGCATATGATAGGCTGTGAGGTTTATTCAGTGTGTGTGTGTGTGTGTGTAAGAGCAGGTTTATTGAAGGGGACCATGACAACTCTTACCAGACCTCCAAGGTTCTATTTTAAAAATATATTGTTCTAATATATATTGTAGTGTTTAGGACTCTATAGTTTCAAGGTGGTGTGTGCTGTGGAAAGGCCCTTTGGTGAATTTGCAAAGCAGACAGTGGCTTGCAATGAAGTTTAAAAGGGCTGCATCTAAAAATAGTTCTTATCATGGATTAATATGTTAATTACTGTTTGAATTAACAAGTTGTTTTTACAGTCTATAGTGTATTATAATCAAAAATGTCAATCACAAGTTTCTAGAGCCCAAGATGACATCCACATGTTCCTCCATGAGTGCAACATCGTCAGTCTGTCCTGGGTGGGGGACAGGGATGGCTTTGTAGGCCTCGGTCATGTTGGTGTGAACATGGTTCAGTTTCTCCTCTGGGGCAGGTGGCATGTTGGCGGAATTTGGAAAATACACTCTTCAGGTTGGAGTGGTACAAGTGACCTGCAACAATCAAGGCTCCCTCTGGATGTGTAGTCTATCATTAGTAATGGCAGCATATAGTTCTGTCATAGCAAATTTAGCAAGTGCATCCAATAAATAAATAAATTAAATCTTTAATTTTCACACACAGAGACAAAAAAAATTTCTCTGCAAAGCTTTCGATGATCAGCTGATATAAAAATGAATTTGGTGATACCTCTACTACCAATATTCTATACACTTGTCAGAATTTATAAATCATGTATTAAATTGGTCCCTGACTCCCGATAGTGAAACCAGTCTCTCATGGAACTGATATCACAAGTTCTGGATCTACATATCGATCAATTGATATCGATGATTGATCAGCCTCCTTCTGATCTCAAGTACACCACTGACATCCTCAATAAAATTTGTTATATTCAAGATCTTCAGGACAGAGATCATTTTATGCACCATGAACATTATGTTCCACATAAACAGGGTTTAGAGGCACTTTCATGTTTTTCACATATGAGAAAGAATTATTATTTCAAAGATTTACCCATCTTTGACATTAAGCACAGCAGGAACCTTAGGGAGAGCTTGCTGATGGCTGACTGTTATAGACCTCCTCAACCTTCTGTCTTTTAGTGTCTGTGGTAAAGAGGGTTCTCTCTCTCTCAGAGAACTAAGCTTGATGTATTGATATTGTGATAGTGTGGTCACTTTTGGTCCACCTCATTCCGTTTTGGATACAGCTGAGTCAGTAAATTCAGTTCATTAAAAACCTTTAGCCAAGCCATGATTAGATGCAGAGAAGGCTCCTGTTTGCTTAGAATAACAATTTGACTTCTGACACTTTGACTTAGTTTTGATGCCATCTTTCCCACCATCACAATGCTACTGAGCAAGCTGGAAACTTCAGGCATAGCCATATGTAAAACAGATGGAACACTGGCTGCATGTTGAGTTACTTGAATGAGCTTCTGATGAGAAATCTGACCTTTTGTTCAAAGGATTTAAGTTGTTCAACGCCACAAGTTCACTTAAATTTGATTGCTAACTAACAGGAAAGCTGCTGTTGAACCATGGTTCTTTAAAAATCACGATGTTGTATAATCCCTTTGAGCGGTTTGCTTGTCAGAGATAATACATTGCCAAGGAAAGCGCTGTGTATAGATAATTGATGAGGAATTAGCTCCAGCTTAGCCTTTAGTTCTCCTCTCTTTCCCCACCTTTGTTTATGATCTCAACCCGCCAGCACTTTCAGCCAGGGGAACAAGGTTGGTTATCACAGATGTCTTGGTGATCTCTGTAGTGAGTCAGAGCTTGCTGAAAAAATTTTCCCAGATGTGAAATCCAGTTGACTGTGTGATATATATGTTTGAATGTTCTGAGTGAACAGACTTAAAACATAGATGGATAACTACTAATTGGCAAAATTGGCAAAGATGCTGAGCCTTGCACTGTGCACATGCCGCCATTTGTTCTGGTAGCTTCTCAACTGCCTCTACTCTCGAATTCAATGTTTGAGTTGAATTTGGATGATCATGTGAATAGTATTTTTAAAAATGTAATTCTCTCTAACTCTTGGTGGTCCATCAGTCAACGTACAAGATGTGATTCTGCTCCTGGAAAGCATTGCTTTCAACAATTACACAGGTGAAAGATCAGACCTCCAGTGTGTGAATACAATGTGAGGCTAATTACTGAATTGACTAATAAGGTTGTTGGTCAACAGAGAACTAAAAGTTGTGAATATTTTTGTATGAAACTGCCAGATGTGGTTTGACAGACACATAAAGTTTTAAACTTTTCAATGGGATGAACTATTACTACAATTTCTATAGAATACATATGTATTGGTCCAGACCTTTTCAGAGCCTCCTGCTGAGTCTCTTCTACAAATAAACTTCAGGATCTGTGGTAAACTGACCAGAATGTGGACTTTTTATGCATGCAGCTCTATTAACATACACTGAAACTGCTTAATTAATAGGACTGTACGAGAGTTCCTGCAGGACTCTTGAGCAGTAGGAAGGCTCATTAGCTACCAGCCAAACCAAATGACTTCAAGTGAAGTGACTCACCATGAGTCCTGTGTGGATGGAGACACTTGGTTCATGTCGTCGTGAGTAATAGGAATTATCTTCCACCTGTCTGCTCAGTATTACTCAAACTGATGGCTACCCTGTGTGTGGGGTGGGTGTACCTCCTCGCTATGTAGGGAGACAATCCAGCTCGCTACCTCTCCTTTAGTTACCCTTGTATTCAGTTTTATTCAGTGGAATCAGGCCTTTGCTTAATTAATAAAATAGAAGTTTTACAAGTCATGTCGTCATCAGTGCAATGTTCCTCATATGTCAGTGCATGAATTAGTCTCATTCATTGTTGAAGGAATGTTTCTCTTTGCAGAAAGAGACTTAGGATGAATTAGGGTCAGGATAAATCTTAGAACTCATCTCCACCTGAAGTCAACATGTGATCTGTATCTCTGTAATGACATCTGATCATGGGTCCAACTAACATTACTTATACTGTAAGACGTTAATTATGGCAGTGGGGAGACTGGAATTAGTGCTAGCTCTGCCTCCCTTTAGCTGGCGTGACTCTCATCTTGCACTTTGCTGTGAGAACACCTCCCAATGTGCTGCTGTATGCTGCAGTGTGTTCAGTGCATATTTACACCTGCATCAACATTTTTTTCCCTTATTTTTGTCAGATGTTAATATCAGGTGATTTTTTTTTCAGCTATTTTCAAGTTGCAGGCACATGTAGCACAAACCCAATTTTTTTTGCTCATATGATACTCAGACCTTTTTTTTCACGACAGTGTGACCAGAATATATCAAGTGGAATCCGATCTTTTCAATTCTGATTTGGGACAGTTTCTTCTGTGGTCCTAATTCACATACAGCTCTAATTTTTTACAGTGTTACCTTAGTCTGAACAGTCATATCACAATTCATCGCCTGAACTAAGTATCTTGCCATGTAACCCTTGTGAAGACGTGCTGACAGACATAGTTAAACATAACCCTTGACCTGGTGAAATGAAATCTGTTTCTTAAAGCCATTCACATCATAGTCCCACCACTCCTGCCTTCTACAATGCAGATGAATGTAGTTTGTAGAAACCACAGTTGATTAATGTCCCCGTTAATGTTAAATTGTTCCATCAGACACAAGAGCTCTGCTAGAGTAGGATAAGAGGCTTGAGGATAGAGATGGATCAGGGTTCAGCTTCTCCAACTTCACCAGCTGAACGTCCCTGTGCAGTGCAGTGTAGACTCAACTAATCTTGACTTTTGTACTGTACTGTGGCACCAACAGGGCTTATGCCTGCTCCTACATTAAGTTAAGGACATAACTTGGCATTTTGGATCATCTAGGCTTAAGCCTTTGTCTCTGTCAGACCAGGTGCAAATCTTACACTTTGTCAGGAGCAGGTGTAAAGTCAAAGTAAAAACTGAGACAGAGCTGAAAGAACTGGCAGGTAGGACCAGGCTTTGTAAATACCGTTCAGTGCAACTCATCCCCAGTCCTTTTTATATATTTCCAAGCTCCTTTACAATGGCTAAATAAGCAGCTCATGTCATTCTTAGTAACGTGTTTGTCCTTAGTGCTAAGTGTTCCTCAAACTGATGGTTTCCCTGTGCGGGGGGGCGGGTTCACCTCCTGCTATGGCAGGAAGAGAGGGCAGCTCTGCACCTCCTTCATTAGAGCAAGAATGTGATTGCCAGTCGACTTGTTGGGTCACACACACTACAGTGTAAGGCCCAGTGCCCTGACCTCTCAGTCTTTACCCACCCAACATTCCTAAAGCCCTCACATACCTGTCATCCAGTCAAGCTGATAATTGTTTCCAATCTCCTTCAGCTGCTCTGGGGGTCAGGACTCATGCCACTCCAGGCAGCATGATCAAACTCTATGAGAACGTGTCCTTCTACTTTCACCATCTCAGTTTCTCGAAATTTGAAGAATAATTTGTGTTAATTACCACTTGGGTCATTTTCATGGTTTTGGCCATCATTCCTATCCATGCATTGTACTCACCATAATTGCTGAGATCTAGGAATACAGTGGCATTGCTTTTGAGAGGTCAGACATGGCAAAAAAAAAAAAAAAAAAAAACCAAAGCAGTCAGGTTTTTTTTTGAATGTATTTCTTATTTCCAGTTTTATATTTAATTTACACCTCAATGTCCAACTTTTTATACATCCCTCCCTCTCCACTCATTGATGACACATTGGGTAAGCATACCAAAGTAACGCACAAAACAAGACGAGAAAAAAAATCACCTGCAAAATTATTACCCAATCTGGGTTGTGTAGTAAATTTAATTTTCTCCACCGTGTCTCAGACAAGGCACGAATTGTGTTTTCCCTGCACCAGTACTCTGAGCTATAGAGAGTTCCAGAGATATTTTGGTTTGTCTGTCGGACTGTGTGTGATACCTGGCCTGTTTAACCAGATCTCAGCAGGCTTGGGCAATCGCCTGTGTTTTCAGATCATCATCTTGTCTTTGGTCTGAACACCCATGTAGCTGTGTGGTGTTATACATGTATACAACAGGAAGCCAGAGCAATGGAGACGGATGACAATTTAGCCTACAGATTACAACACAGTCAATTTTCCATTCAGTTCTATTCAATTTAATTCAGTCTTATTTGTATAGCACCAAATCACAACAAACGTCATCTCAAGGCACTTTACATACAGAGCAGGTCTGGACCATACTCTTTATGATATTACTTATAGAGACCTAACAGTTCCCATCATGAACAAGCACTTGATGCGACAGAGGCGAGGAAAAACTTCCTTTTAACAGTCAGAAACCTCGGACAGAACGGTATTTGCAGAAAGCGACAGGAGAGAAGAGCACAAAACTATGTACTAATGCATTGATGGGTTATGAATGGATACAGTTGGAGGAGAGAGAAAGAGAGTGAAGCTCAGTGCATCATGGGAAGTCCCCGCAGTCTAGGCCTATAGCAGCATAACTAAGGGATGGCTCAGGGCTCACCTGGACCAACCCTAACTATAAGCTTTGTCAAAGAGGAAAGTTTTAAGCCTACTCTTAAATGTGGAAAGAGTGTCTGCCTCTTCAACCCAGACTGGGGTCTGATTCCACAGGAGAGGAGCTTGATAACTGAAGGCTCTGGCTCCAAATCTACTTTAGGAGACTCTGGGAACCAATAGAAACCCTGCATTCTGGGAGCATAGTGCTCTATTGGGATGACAGGGTACAATGAGCTCTTGAGGATATGATGGTGCAGGACCATTAAGAGTTATTTTTAATTCAGTTCGAATAACCTGATGCAGAGGCTAATTTAATGGAAAATCTTGTCTAAATGTCAAAAACATATTTAACCAGTATGTCTTGCAGCTTTGGATAAATCTTAGTCATATGATAACAACACAACATAATTAACAGCTCAGTGTTAATTTATAATATTTTCCAATCAGAATTTGAGCACATTCAGAACATTTACTTCCCTCAGTGTGCACAGAAAGAAGCTTTTTCCAATAGGAAGAATGTAATGTACTGTAGATCATAATGTATGTACTGATTTTTATTCAAACAAATTTTACAAAACCAAGACATAAATTACACCTACATAAGGTTAGACAAGCAAACCAACTAGACATGTGAATAGACAAACACAAGCCACTGCTGAGAATTAAGCGGATGTCCTTTAGTTCTCTTACATTATGCTATTGTCATATTCATGACACAGTTATAATGGTCTCATTAAAGTTAATGTCAAAACCAACCACATATGACAGTTTAATGGAAAGTTAACATATAAAGCTGCATAGTTTCCTTAATGTCACAGAAACTGACATAAAATGCATAGACTTTACTGACACTGAATCTCAATCTGAACTAAATTAAAATGTTCCCCACCCTTGCTCTTGCATGTCTGCACATGGTGCCAGAGGAGAAAGCGAGACATTGCTGCCAGAAGATCTGCTGACTCTTGTCAGTCGCTGAGCTCTTTTCATGCCTTTATCAGTTTTAACTTCTTTTTCATTGAGTGAGTAAATGGATGTGTGACATGAGAGCAAGTGAAAGTGGTGATTGCTCGAGTCTCACAGTCAGTACGTTAGAATTGGCAGCCCTGCATTTTTTTCCTCCTCACATTTTATAAATCATAAATATTCTGCGGGCAGGTCAGGGTCACTGCGACCCCACGTCCATCCCATTCTTCTCAATGCAGTATGTCAGGAATGCCTGAGGAAAATTCATTACATATGGCACAAATGTGTCCTTAAACTCAAGAATGAAGTGATCAAAATTTGTTGGTCAAAAGTCAAATGCCAAGGTCACATGGCCTCACCATAACGCTAGAATTCATATGCTAATTATTAGGGGTGTAACAATCCACAGATTGGTTAAGCAACGATCAAATCGATGGAAACTCAAACTATTAATCAACATCGTCATCTTTAAGGTGTCACCTTTTTTTTTGAAATTCTGACCGCATACCCGTTTCACAGTTTCCGCTCCACAGGCTCATTCACAAGGCCTCGGCCATGCGCATAGATGCCGCTGCCTGCTCAACACCTCTGACTAACTTCTTTCCATAAAAGCTTAAGCTTTGTCTTAAATTGATAGAAGGCCCCTGAATCGAATCGAAATCGAATCGTGGCAGACTGTGATATCGGCAAATATTGTACCATTGTCCAAAGATTTGGTATTGTATCTATCTATATATCTAAATATCTATCTGTCTGTCTATCTATCTATCTATCTATCTATCTATCTATCTAAATATCTAAATATAGTTTATATATCTACAGTCATGTGAAGAACTTCCTTGTAATTTATATATGTGTCTGTAACAGGAGCAAAGGAAGACATGAATTTGAATGAAAATGTCACAGATGATTACTATAATTTTCCTCTGTTGTCATTTGGCCAGGTGATTGAGTTTGATGATGGCTCGGGCTCAGTACTGCGTATCCAGCCTTTGCGGACCCACCGTGATGAAGCCATCTATGAATGCACGGCCACCAACAGTGTAGGAGAGATCAACACCAGCGCCAAGCTCACTGTCTTAGAGGGTAAGACTGCCTGTTTGCATTTCTCCCTGTCTCTGATCCTGGCTGTTTTACTTTTACCCCTACCCTCTCCCAGTCTGTCCTCACCCTTCTGACTGTCTGATAACTGATGGGGTTTTCATGTTTATGTGACCCCGTGTTGCCCTCATATTGAAGCTGATCCTCATGTGTAAGGACAACACATTAAGCACTCTTTTCCAGTCATTCCCACATGTCTGTTTGTGTTCAGTGCTAACCATTTAGTTCAGCTCAATTCAGTTACAGTGGAGCTTTGTTGCACTAAGTCTGGTACCTTCAACTCCCCTGATATGTTAACTAGTTCTATCTATCTATCTATCTATCTATCTATCTATCTATCTATCTATCTATCTATCCATCTATCCATCCATCCATCCATCCATCCATCCATCCATCCATTAATAAATGTCTTCGCTCATAAGGTGGGTGTTGCTTCACTTCTGTTGCTCAAGGCATTCAAAGTGCACAGACTGGAGATATGAAAGCCTATGCATGTTTTATGCTTTGCTGTTGTCTTATTAGTGTTTTATGATCTGGCATGCCTATCGACAGGACAACATTGTTTGTTAGGGTTAGGGTTTTTTGTTACGGCCTAATATATTAATGATGATATAATGGTTAAGGTTTGGTTAAATTTTGGCACAATTTGAAAAAAAAAGGTTGATTTATCATATGCCGATTGCTCCTGCTTTTCCTTTTTGTAATTGTAATAAGTACATATTTCATTCACAGTGTCCACCCAGTAATGGCACAGTAATGGTTAACAGTCAACCCAGGAGTCAGTCACACTGGGCGGCAGTAGAATAGCCAACTTTAAGCTGAGAGCATCAGGGCAGCAAACATGCTGTACTACCAAAAAAAAAAAAAGAAACTGAATGACAAAATAAATGACTCAATGGATTTGAGTAAGCAAATCCCAAACACCAAGTACAAATTTTGCTTTAGTGTATATAATTAGTTGAAGCATGGTCATCTATTTGTCTATTTATGGATTTATTTGTTTCATGTTACGATTTCAATCACCTAATTTCTGCTACAGCAACTACACTACAGCAGATAGCTTTGAACTAAGCTCCCTGTTTGAGGGAACAAAATGTGTATGTGGTTTGGCTGCTGGAGATGTCAGAGCCCAGCATCTGAGTGATGAGGGTGTTTTTGAGCAGGAATGCGTTGAAAGTGATTTTGGCTGGGAACCTCCTGTAGGTGTGTCTCGAGACAGCTCTGTTCTTTGCCAGCGACAAGATGGAGCCCAAACGCATTTATTTAATCAGCACTCTAATTGATAGACAAGCAACCACGCACAAAAAATGGCTTTTTCTGGCAACCTTTCCGAAATCACTCGGAAACCCATTATACTTATTCTGCCATGTAGATATTGTCAGCAGTAAATACAGCCTGAGGCTTCAGAGCCTGTTGCACCATACAAACAAAAAACACCCAGGCTCTTGTTAAAAGAGTGTAGTTGATGGCTGTTAACAGACAATTACCTATATATATAATTAACTGATTAAGTAATAACCAAATTATTAGTCTGATCTCTAAAGACGTGACTTCTTTTTTATTAAATCTATCTCTGTCTCTTCTCTAAAGGAATCCCCAGGACAGCAACTTGGTCTAAATGAAAAGATGTATTGATCTAATCTACTAACACAGGATAAATGAAATGACTGATAACCACAAGACAATCGTCAAAAGAACTTTCACTGAGACATGTAGTTGCCTGGACAATGGTTCTACCAATGTCTCTCACAGCTGTTTCGCAATGGTGAATCTGCCAGCAGACTTCCTTAGACGGACAAGCAGCTAAATGGAGTTAATGTAGGCAGTAATGGGCAGGCATCCTGTCTGCATGGTCTCTTGGGGTTGTTGACGAGATAACTCTTTTTATTAACTTCTGGTTGCTAACTTTGAAAGACTTGGCAATGACCAACTTTCAGATGTCTTCAAAAGGAATCTACTGTAGTAAAGAAAAAAGGTTCTGACTACTTACTAAGGCACTTTGGTTCTTTTGGTTCCATTTAAATTGTGCACAGACTAAAAGAAAAACTACTCTGGAGCATATGGCGATAGCTATAGGTGGGGGAAAAATGAAAGAGGAGAGCAAAAAGACCAACAGAGAGTAAAAGAAGAGAGTGAGCAGGAGATGTCAGCTGTTTGCTCTTGGGTGACAGACAGACAGACAGACAGACAGGCAGACAGACAGAGTACTTTATTAATCCCTTTGGGAGGTTCCCTCCGGGAAATTGGGTGAACAGGAGATGTGGCGGCGGCTGTTTCCACCAGTCAGGAATCTGCCTTCTTCTTCTGTTTCAACTGGAGAAGAGCATATTTCCTTTATCAAACTTTGAATTGTTTGACCTAAAGTTCTCATGCAAAATGCACATATCTGTCATTCACCCTGACCCATTAAAACACTGAAAATAAAGCAATGTGTGAAGCTAACATTTTTAGATAAAGAAGTAATGCAAATGTGTTTTTTCTGCATACCTAGCTTTTCTTTTCAAAGAATTTTTCAAAATAATACAAATGATTACATAACCAGGAAGGAATAAATGTGTTCTAACCATACAGAGAGGGGTGTGGAATGAGATAAGGATTCACACCCTGGTTGTATTCACAGCCCTTCTTCTTGCCCTCTTATTCTAGAATGAATGTATTTCTTCATACTGATTTTGTATTGAAGTTAATAATGGGTTGTTATTGCTATCATGCTATCGTGTTTAAGAGATATGTTACAAGGCATTTCGCAATGGATGACAGAAACTCTTGCAGCTGAGTCTAATTACCTACTAGTCTATTTAAATTTACATAAAAGCTACAGTGATTTCTCAAGCCACATGACTGGCTAGCCAATGTTTCCCTACAGTATACTATATTAGATTAGTAGCTCAGGAGGTAGTGAATGTCTTTTTTAATGAATTTTGCATCATATTTTTACAATTCTACAATTTTATCAAGCAGTCATTTTTATCCAAAGCAACGTCATTTTTATCCAAAGCAACGTACATTCACATGCCAATGGAACAGCCATTGGGGGCAATTTGGAGTTCAGTATCTTGCCCAAGGACACTTTGACACATAGAGTGCAGGGACCAGGGATCGAACCACCAACCTTCCGATTGGTGGACAACCGCTCTACCTCCTGAGCTACAGTCGCCCTCATATTTTTTTTTATATAATAATAGTAATCTACACTTTCTTGATCTCCTTGGGGAAATTCCTTCTGTGCATTTCACCCATCCTATAGTTAACCTTAACTATACACACTAGGAGCAGTGGGCTGCCGCGGTGCAGTGCCTGGGGAACAGTCAGGATTTGAGGTCCTTGCTCAAGGGCCCACAGTGGTCGTGACTGGGACAGGCAGTTGCTCTCACTCTTCCCACCTTGGCCTCTTGCCAGTCCAGGGACTTGAACCGGCTACCCACTGGTTCCAAGTTCACTTCACAAACCAGTATATGCTAATATATTATATATATAATTGACTGAGTTTTACAAAATGGCTACCTGTCATATTGCTGTATTCGTCCACTGTAGGAGGCTTCAGAAATAGTTTTCAGCCCTGCTGTGAGGTAGGAGTATTTTCAGTCCTAGGTTAACTTTCAGAATGATTCCTAGGAGTGACGCTAAGATGTCTGGTATAGGCCTGGCACGGGATCAGGCTCATTGACTAGTGCATGTAATATTAAAATCACCTAACCTCCCCTAGGAAATAAATTCCATCTAAAATGGTCTAAGACCACTTTGGAGTTACTGGAAACACATTACTGGAGTTGTGCTAACAGTTCTCCCCTGCTTCTAGTCTTTGTGCTCAGTTAAGTTAAAGCTGTATTGAATCCATCTTTTTACTGAAATTGATTTCAGACTTCTCATCTGACTCTCAGTAACACAACAAACAAGTGTGTTTCCCCACTTGAAGTCTAGTGTATAAATTACATTTTCCCTTTAAGATTTTAATGCTGCTGTAGCACTGAATATGAGGAAGTTGTGAATGCTTGTGTTTGTTTGGGAACTGTCAAGAGGCTACCAAGAATATCACTAGTCTTTGTTTTAATGAATATATATGAGTATGGTTTGAGTGCTTGTATAAAATCTGTTCCAGACTAGCCACCCAAGTAGAAATTGCATTCTGGGAGAAGATTTGAGATTTCTTAATAATAATAATGATAATAATGATAATAATAATAATAATAATAATGACAATAATAATAATAATAACAACAATAATAATAATAATGATAATGATGAATATTTTGTCAGTAGCTCAGAATTCAGAATATGCTGGTTACATGACTATCTGTAAATTGTACCAGTGTGCTCCACAAAGCTGTATATCCATCTCAATCTTTTGCAAGTGCAGATGGTTTAATCTACCAAAGGGCTGAAGAAGCTGAAAAGCTTTCAGCGTATTTCATAATAAGACCTACATCAATTCCAGTCACATTTTGTGTCACAATCTTCAAATGGTGACTTTGTCTTTTTCAAGACAAAACTCCTCGGTGATGCGTGAGAGCCAAAGAGAGAACGAAAACACAAAACAGCAAAAGCAATAATAGAGAGTGGGCAGAAATGAGAGATGAGAAAGTCAGGGAGAAAGGAAGAGGATAAAGATGCAGCAGAGTCGACAGCAGGACTCTGGGTAATGAGAGTGCAGCATTAGTCATGAAGTGAACCGACAGAGAGAGCTTAAGGGGATGAAGGGAGGGAGATGGTGAAGACAGTAGGAGCTGAAGCCAGTGCAATGCAGATGAGAGGTACTTCTCACGCGTGGGAGTTGTATGCCTTTCTGCAGAAAACATCATATACTTTTCTCTTTTGGTTGATTGTGACACTCAAGAGGCACATCACTCCAAACAAGCCTCCTGCACTTGTTATGGCCCCGAGTGGTACTGCTGGTTGCACTGATAGGCACTGAATCAACATCACTGTCTTTTAAAGTGCTACATTTCTTTTACACTGTTTTTCTGTCTTCTGCTGCTCGCTCTGTCAGCAATAACCAATCTCTGTGAGGTGATTTGAATTTTTGTTTTGTAGATTTCCCTGTGAGATGTCCTGCCTAAGGGCACTTTGGCAGTGAAGGTGGGCACAAAAGTGCTGGAGCCATGTGTGTTCTGGCTGAATGCATATTTGTGTGAATGATGAGGAAAACACAGACTATGAATGGTCTTGTACAAAATATTTAACCCTGTGAAGTCACAGCCTTCAATCGTACACATATCACTTACATGTCATTCATATTATATTTATGAATGAGTCATGACCAAGCGGCAACCTCCGGTGCTGAAAAATGAAGCCAATGCGGAAGTGCAAAAAAGCTGCAGTTCCTCAAATAACCACTAGAGCAGGCCGCAGAAGGGAGTCAATTACATTTGAGCCCCATGTTAAAATGTCCGATTTTACGACAGAAAAAAACATATTTACAGCCTGGTTCAAAACATGGCTCTAGTCTCATAAGCTGTTTTTCTACTCCATGACAACTCTGGGGGGGGCGAATTTTTTTATAAGGCGTTCATTTAAAATATACAGCATACATCATTATGCACAATTCATAGTTGTCAATCTAAGTGGCGCCACTTTGATTGACAACTAGCCACTGACGGTCTAAAGGGCGTCACCCCGGCTAATTCTAGTCACTGAGTTTGGGAAAGAGATTGTCGTGGGGTTAGCCGGCAACGATATTTAGCATTTAAGCTAGCTGGTTAGCCGTAGCTAGTTTGATTATTTCGAATAAAGCGGCTTTTTTCAGCGGCTTTTTTTCAGCCAATAGCGTTCATTCGACCCGCCTCAGCTCCGCCCTCGCTCCACCTCTTTGTCCATATTTGGAGTAACCGGAGGTAGGCTACCAAGATGGCTACGCACTACGATTTGCTTAATTTTTGCTCTTCAGAAACCTATGGGTGACGTCACGGACACTACGTCCATATTTTATACAGTCTATGGTCATGACTCATACAGACACAATTTGGAGGTATAATTGTTTACACCACTTGGCAACCCCGTGAAGATACAATTCACTGTTTTTACAGAAATGCAGTTGTGCCCCATTACAATTTTATGGTCAATTTTATGATCCCCGATACATCAGTGACTTCCTGAGTGTGAATCAGTGTATATTAATACTCAATTAGTTTGAACAACAGCTTTGTCCAAAGAATCTGTGTTTCTCAAATGTTGTCAGCAGCCATTTTTGTAGTTATTTGACCAGTACTCCTGCAGTTTGACCAAATGATACAGACTCTTTGGACCTTTGCTAAATTACACACCGGCCACTCATGTACTCACACCTCTGCCATTAATCACTGGTTACGTCTAGTAGGTTTGTATGATCGTTCAGATTGAGCATTCTGGAGAAAGTAGAGGTTAAGTATTTTGCTCAAAGGATACTTTGGCAAATATTTTCTCATGGGGGATTTAAGCCAGGATGATTTCAACCAGGAGTCCACCCTGCAGCCCTGGATCCTGATACGGCTAATTAGTTTCCTTATAGCCCTGTTCCTGCTCTCTCCATCTCCTGCATGGAAGCCATCCATCCCTTTGGCCATTTAAGCACCAAAAAGCCTTCAAACGCCAGAGAGCTCCCTGACGTTTAGAACACAGAAGGAGAGAGAGGGAGCGGGGGAAACAGCGCAGGACGCCGTCTGAAAGCACTGAGCTGAATTAGCAGTGATAAATGATACATTATGAAAGATGAATGATAGGTGCACTGCTGCCCCACGCCCAGCAAGTTTATGAAGCTGAGCCTATGACCTCCAGGGACTGTAGCACCATGACTAGGGCAGGGAAAAATGAGGCAGCATTAGTGCTTACTTAAGTTACTTTAAAAATGTCTTAAACCTGTAACTTACAGATGTAATTACTGATATTTAAATTACTTTCCCCTGAGCAGCCACAGAATAAGTAAGAATGAGGAAATTAAGGGTGAGTTATTTTCACTTATGGAGTGAAATTAAGGAATACATTATAATTCAGTGTAATTCAGTGAATCCGTAATAATTAAGATTTGGAACTCACCAGCCATTCCCCACAATATTTGTAAGAGAGTCTTTGCCATCATGGATAAAATGGTAACTATTCAAGTCACTGACTGTTGTCATTATTTAGCTTTTGATAATATCACTGGATATTATGTGATATCCAGTGATATTATCAACATCTGATGTTTCAAAGTCATGTTGGCTTTAAGTCCAGGATCAGAATTCATTCTTGAGCAGTTTCCAGGTTCGAGCCAGCAGTAGGAGGCTGGTCAGCAGCTCCCCATGTTATTGGAGGGATGAGAGTTCATTAATTACACAGTTAATCTGGATAAACAAATATGACAAAAATTCCAAACTTCCATATGTTTATATGCATTTTGCAGCTGTTTAATGCAATGCAGAACCAATGCTTTTTCAGTGTCACATTATAGAGCTGCACTTTGATGTCTTAGTGGACTCTAAAGCAACACAAGGTGCAACTGGTCAAGCTGTAAAGGGATTTATTCTTCTGTGGTAAATGTCAGTGTTTGGCACACTCAGTGCATGAAAACAAAATGTGAAACAGCAGCACGATGTATTGATGTTTGTACTGTGGTCAACGAAAAAATTGTTTTTGCTAATTGGTATAATCAAATATCTTGATGCTGGGTTTTTGCCAGTGGTTGTCCATCTCTTGGATTATGCATATTGAGTCATGCTTTTTGTGAAAATCATTTGTACTACACAGTCAGCTGGTCAGCCCTCAATTTATGATCATTGCAATATGTAACATTTTGGTTGGATTCTACATATGTAGATGCTATCATTCAAAATGAGATGTGGTGGATTTTATTTAGTTTGTGATTTTCTGAGTCTTCAAAAAACCCTTGTCAGAGAATCCATAATCTTGAGCATCCAGGATGGTCACAACATGAGGCAGTCATTCAGTTCATTCAAATGATGCTTTCTGTGTTCACATATTCATGGGGTTCCAGGTGACATAAATTACATCATGTGGCCATGTTTACAAGTTTACAGGTCTACATGGACCCTACAAATTAAGCCCACACTTCAAGATTTCATGACATACGGCCCAAAAAACATGGGTAAACATTCCCCTTCAGCAGATAATCCGTATAGTATAAACTGAACTGCATTCATGTTTTGGAGTTTGGCCCTTAAGTTTGGATTGGTAAAGTGCAAGTCAGATGTCTAGACCTTTGGGCTCCATCAGATTCAGTTTAACAGTTTAAGACATGCAGATCACATCACATCTCTGACTCTAACCCTGAAGTCTGTGTTGACTAACCCTGAGATGGAGTATGTCCACCCTGAGTTAATCATGTGTGTTGCGATTAAAAAAACAACCAATAAACAATGGATCTCCAATACTACAACTCACCATGGCAACAGGTAAACAGAGGAGAGGTTTGATTCAGAGGAGCTAGAAATATTAATGCCCATGAGTTGGCTCAGAGAAAAAGAGTCAGTAAGTTAAAGCATTAGCATTTTATTCAATGCCGTCTTCTCATTCATCATTATCGGACATGGATTTCCATAATGGATGATAAAGTGCTGTAGTGCTATCACATGTTACATTACGTTTGTGAGTATGTGACCTGACCGGGGGAAAGTGCAGGCTACAAGTGAAGATGAACATAGAGATAGAAAAAAGTGAGATATAGTTTACTAATAGACCTTTGATTGCATCCTCATAGTCCAGCATTTAGATTAAAACTGAATGTGAAATTGTAGACGTCTGTTTAGAAATCATGTTCGACAGCATGTAGAGTTTAATAATTTCAAACAAGTCTGCACCACAATAATGCTCACTCAAATATTCACAGTCTCTGATGAGCAGAGGGAGGTCGTTGTACCCAGCTTTGAGCTTGTCATTGCTTTGCAGCTCAATGATTTTGTGGTGTAGGTTGTCAGGCACATCAGCTGACTCCGCATTAAACGCTGTAGCAAATATGTTCAGTACCTGTTGTTTATTTTTTATGTCCTGAAACCTCTTGCCAAATGCCTAAAGGAGTTGTGCACTTGCTCAAACAGATCCTAACATTTGGCAGTGCCATGTATGGCTTGCAAAGACAGAGTTGTTTTATGTCATGTCTGTTAGTTCATTGAAGGTGCAGCGTCCTTCAGTGTTTTATTAAGATATTGTGCTATATCAGTAATCCCTGTGATGGTTCTTTAGCACAAACTGACAATTCTCCATTTGAATAAGATAAGATAAGATAAGATAACTTTTATTGATCCCCCTTAGGGGAAATTTACTTGTCACAGCAGCAGTAACAAACAGTAAACAGTAACTCAAAAATAAATACCAGAAAGTGGCTAGCTAAAAAATTAGGCAGTAATTAAAAAACAAGAAACAATAAGTGGGATAGAGACAATAAAGTGACAAGTGAGGTAAAGTATTTACACTATGTCACATGTTTTCCTTGTCTTTGGCATCCAGAAAGTAATAGACATACTATTATTCATATGAGAATAAAGATGCTATGAATGCTATTGCACAGAAATTTCTATGTTATTGCACTGAAAAGATATTACATTATTTACAGTGTGCAGCAGAGAAGATGCAGATAAAATGCAGTCATCACTTAAATGCAGTTGTCAACTATAATGAGGTGTTAAAGAGTTAAGAGAATGGGGTTGTTGGACACCCAAACTCCACCAAAGAGCATTATCCAAGTACATTTGTCTTTGCAACTCATCCAGTTAAGTTTGACCTGTAATGAAACATTATAGATTGGCCTTTTCCATCACTGCTGGCACAGCCCCATACACTAATTACACTAGCTTGTCTTTTAATTCATTAAATCACATAATCTTTGTCCATTCTCTTTGAAAGTGCAACATTCCACAACTGTGTTTCTTTTCTGGACAGTGGACACTGTGCCCCCCTTGGATGGGCTGAAACTGAAAGACAAATTTTGTTGCTGTGTAACATGTGCAATGACAAGATCATCATTCATTCATTCATTCATTCATTCATTCATTCAATTGATGCACCTCGTACATAACACATAACCACTTGCATTGCAAACTGTGCTTTGGAGCTAAGACAGATGTGGTCATGCACCAGGCAGGGAGGGCCTGATTAAAAGACACTATTAAGTTTCATTAAGGGAACCTGAAAATCCATTGATGTTTACATATAAAAGTTAGTTCAAAAAGGACAGAGGTCCTGCGAGTGAGGTGTTTGGAAATTCACTACCTGGTAAGCATTTAAGGAGTGTAGGGCCTTGACATCATCAGCAGACATAACTTGCAAAATGGGAATTTTAATATTCAGCATTTTTGGAACTTGGCCCATAGTAGGGACTAAATGTCAGGATATGATAGCCTCTGAAGTAAACTCAAACTCTGCCCTAACCCTAAAGTAATATTTGAGTGTTGTCCTGAGGAGAAACTACATGCTGAAATGTCATTGAAATATTGTTAGACATGTGTTGTATAGAAGTGATAGTGCACAGTTAACAGGGTTGTCCTTCATGGAGCCACAGCATTACTGAGAAGTGTAACAAGGCGATGTACAGCACCCGTGTGGTCGAGCTGACGATGATGAAAGCTCAGAGCGTGGCTGTGTGAGTGATCCAGAGTCTCTGCTCTCTGCAGATATCCTGCACTGTCCTTGTCTGAGGAAGCATTCTGCAGCTGTATCTTGACTGCGCATACACACAGATGTAGACGCTCGTACGCTGCCTTGTGGCGTTCAGTAGGAGGAGGCTGACAGAAAATGTCTTCCAAAATGGTCGTAATGAAATTGCAAACTTAGCCTGATATTCCCAATTGTTTCTTTGTCTAAATTTGCCTCAACATTAGACTGCTAAATTTCTTCAGTGGTGGAGCTTATCAGTCATGCATGTAAGCTTTTTTGCTAACAGAAAAGTTAACCATTAATGGAGAACGAATCATTAATCCAGTATGGTGAGCCAGCTGGCGTGCCCGTTACAACTTCAAAGACTGAAACAGAGTTAAAATGGAATGAAATAAGAGCAGGGAATCTCTGAGTTGGAATTACTCTGCAGTGGAGCCAAACAATCTCAAAGTTCATTTCTCAGGCTGTGTGAAGATGGCACTTACTGTTACAGCATTACAATGACAGTTCAGAGCTGGGGAAGTGACCTGTAGCCCTTGCAGTGCTGGGAGACAGAAGCAGGCCGGGAAGGTTAGGCCGTCTGACCTGACCCCGGCTCAGGGGCCCATGGAGTGTTTGGGTCGTTTGTTGTCTTTACACACCTGTTTCTGGAGGAGGATGTGACCTAATGGCTATTACTTCCACTTTCACTGTGAGTCAGACATTCCTGTGCACGCTTTCACACACTGCGACCTTTTGTCACTGAGCTTAAGCTGAGGCAAATGTTTCCATGAGGTTGCTCTCTAACTAGAGACAGAAAACACTGACTGTAAATGTGCCAGTCAAATATCTAATCTTCATCTATAGTCCCAGGAAAGATGCTACATTGTCAGAATATAAAGCAGTTATTTAAATTGAATCTGACCTGTTACAGTGGTCATGCTGAAGTGTGAACTACAGCCAGCGCCCAATTGTTGGCTATTTATTTATTAATTAAAACACGTCATATGTTTTTTACGGGGCCCCGGAGGTGTCAGGTTGCAGAATATTTTATTAAGGCGAGGGCACGCCTTCTATAGTGTGGGTGCGCGTTAATAAAGCGTTCCCTCCACGCTATGTTATAGTGAGGGACCGGGATAAATAAAGCGCTCCCTCCACGCTATGTTATAGTGAGGGACCGGGATAAATAAAGCATTCCCTCCACGCTATGTTATAGTGAGGGACCGGGATAAATAAAGCGTTTCCTCCACGCTATGTTATAGTGAGGGGCCGGGATAAATAAAGCGTTCCCTCCACGCTATGTTATAGTGAGGGACCGGGATAAATAAAGCGTTTCCTCCACGCTATGTTATAGTGAGGGACCGGGATAAATAAAGCCTTCCCTCGCTATATCATAGTGAGATGCCTCTGGGGCTCTGTATACCTCCGGGGCTCCGTTTTCTAACTAGTACATCAATGCGATTTTAATACACTCTCACAGACACTCTCACACTCAGAGTTTTGAAGTGAATCCAGCTATGAGCATGCGCGTTGGCAGATAAGCTGCTTAACTGACAGCTTTTTTGCCATTCAAAATGCTCATGTACAGTAAACACAGCCTCGAGTGCGGGTACTACTCAATATCGCAGTGCGCATGCGCGAAACAAGCTGTCAGCTTTCCAGCTTTTCGCAAACAAAACAGGATAGATAAGGCAGGAATTTCAGACCAAAACAGTAGAACTAAGGTATTGCCAGTGTTGGGAAAGTTCACTTTCTATATGAACTAGTTCAAAGTTCAGTTCAAACCTTTTAAAATGAACTAGTTCAGTTCATCGTTCATAATTCAAAATTGTGAACTAAAGTTCATGCTTCCCCAAAATGAACTATTTCGTTCTTTTTTAGTTCTTTTTTTTTTTTTTTTTTTCACGTTGCCACGAGCTACGAGCTAATTCCCGACTATATGGGAATTAGTTTCTCAGTAAACGCATCCTCCTTCCTTGCACAGATGTGAATTGTGACGAGACTGACGACCGCTGATGACGAAGTTGGTAGAGCGACAGGCAGGACTTGCGGTTGCCAGATCGGGTGGTTATCCGCGACATTTTAATGGTCGTTTACCATGTGTTTTTACTGTTTTAGCTTGGTTTTTCGCCGAGGGCTCTTGAAATCTGGCACGAACGTAATCTGAACGAAATCAGAGTGCCGTTCAAGAAACAGCAGAATGAGTGCGTTCACAATTTAACGTTCATCAAGCAAAACTGAACGGGACGTTCACGTTCACCCAAAATATGAGTTAGTTCATGAACGAACGTTCTTTGAACACGTTCGGGTACAACACTGGGTATTGCATTATAGAACACACTGACAGATGAATATTTTCAATTATTTTATTGAAGGGCTTGGGCATGCACTGCATTTATAGCTTATTATGACCGCTCGCCCCTGTGAAAATGTCATATTGGTATCAGTAAAAGCAACATCTTGAAATGTAATGCGGCACTATCAGGTAATTGAACCATATTGTTTGTTTCTGTAAACATGCAGTGGAGCAAGCACAACATTTTTCATTATGATTTTGATGAGCATTTTTGTCATTATACATTTTGGGGGCAACAATCAATCAGACACCACATTTATTAATTGGCTCTTGATAAAAATCAACAAGTTAGATCATATCTTCCGCAGCCTAGTTTGGCACTTCTGCAGAATTTTTGTATTAGTTCTAGTCCTAAATGCTAAATGATGCAGTTTTGTGTCAGTCCTCTGTGCTGGCCTGAGAAGGCAGGTTCACAGGACAGAAACTCCCCCTTGCCCAAATGTATTTTCACCTAATAACAACTAACTTCCTATTCCTCAGTCATTAGCAAAGTTTCTCCCACCATCACTGCCTTCCAACATTGTTACAAATCAACGTTACAAAAGAGATTTATATTAGTGATCTCCCACCTCTATATTGTAAATCTGTTTAAGTTTAGGCGTTTAGGTGTGCAAGTGGTTGATTAAGGTTGGGGAAAGATGTTGGTCATAGTAATAAGAACCCAACGTTGACTGTTGTTTGGAGACATAGTTTGACTCTAACAGTGGTCTCCAGTGAACACTTTGAACAGACCCCCGACGATGAGAATCAAGTGTTTTTGTTACCATGTCCATGAGATGCTTATTTATATGCTACAATGAAGGGAAAAAACAGTCAATGCCATGGCTGAGCATTGCTGCTTTGAAACTGCAGTGTACCCATGACAGTATCAAAAACAAAGATCCAGACAGTCAGGGATTCATATATCATTTACCAGAGAAACCATTGCCATCAATTTATGTGGTGGGGCTTTTTATATATTGATAATATATCCAAGCTGTAGACACACATTATTTAATTATTATATAGAGCAACACATAAATATATTACCGCTCTGATACATGAACTCATAGCGACTCTACAATCTGCTCTTCTTCTTTGGAATCAGTAGCTAGTAAACAGACAACAAGTTTGGGTGTTGATGAATCGAGTTGAAGGTGAGCAGATCAAGCTGCAAGTGAGTGGCAGACGGGTGTATGGAGACTGGAATTATTTGCATATTAAGAAATCTGTGCATACGAAATGATGGTACAGGCGTAGAGTTAAATCCAAGCCATCATAAAGAATGAAGGGATTTTGTTTCATGGAAAAAATTCTTAGTATGTTATTTTGATGAAAAGAGATGAATGTTTAGGGGTTTGATTAGGGATGAGCGAGTACACCACTATCTGTATCTGTATCCGTATTTGGAATGGGCGGTGCCTAAACCGGAAGTGGATGCAGAAATGGGTGGGGCTTAAACTGTACATTATTTTAAGTCTGAAATTGATATGGATTGATCAGACGTTGCTAATCTACTGTATTCAAACCCTATATACAGTTTATCTCCATAATATTTATAATATTATTTTCATGAACTGCAGAGAGAAAGTGTCAGATACTGCATGCAGCCACATACAATAAAAATATTAATATGGACTAATTTGTGTGTTCAGCTTTATGTGTGTATAAATGGTCTGTGAGACTGTTTATTTTTTAATGATCTGTGTGAACTTCATGATTCATGCAAACATCCAGTGATGCAAACAGGGAAATAATATGTCAGCCTTGTTCACTGTATTCTTCTCAAAAGCACCGCGTTCAGTACGAGCAAAGTTTTTCAACTGACTTCATATCACCAGCCAAACTAACAGCAAGCAAAAAAAAAAAAAAAAATCCGACCGGAGCGGAGGCAGTGACCGACGCGACGCGAGCAGTTTTCAGCTCTGTCTTATTAAATGCACCGTGTACGTTACGAGAGATGTGCAGAGACGTCTCTGTGTAGGGAGGGGCGGGCGCTGTGTGTGACTGGCCAATCACAGAGCGTGAAGACAGTCAGTTACACAATGAGGATTTTCCTTCAGCACGAACACAGATATTGACGGATTTTACTCGTATCATAATCGTATTCGTCAAAAATGCTTCATCCGTAACGGATACTCGTCTGAAACAAGTATCCGGCTCATCCCTAGGTTTGATCAATTCCAGGAGAGGCGCTTTAACTATCCTCCCTAACAAGCAGGTATCCTGCAATAATAACAATGGACCACTTTACCCTTTGCTTCTGGGAGAGAACAGCCAATCGGTCTTTGTCAGTCACGTGCTCTAACCAGCAGACACGCCCCCCATGCACCATTGTGGGTGTACCACGGATGTAAACAACACAGAACACAACATAGATCCACAGGACTGCGGCAACATTAACACTAGTTCTTTATGTGCTTAAGAGAGACAAAGAAGACTTCAGAAATGCCATTGACATACTGAATTATTCATGTTTAAGGGTCACATGAAAGAGGTCACAGGTTGGAAAAATGTAAACCTGGGTAATTTTAGGTATTTGAATAAATTAGCAATACTGTTGCTTCTCTGGAGAAGACAGTGTACTAACTTCACTATTCAATCAAAATTCAGTGTGAGGTTTTAACTGGTCTCTAAAGTCTATACAGTATAGTTTACACAATGTGACCAGTTTGAACTGGTCTCAGAAACAGTAAACAAGCTTGAGAAGGCTTCTTTTTTTTTTTTTTTATCTTGATCTGATATGTTTTTGTCCAACATGTCCCTGATCTGTCAGCCCATCTTCATATTACCTGACTTGTTTGCATGTGTTCATGATTCTCTCTTTTGTTGTCGCTCCCCTGTCTATGTGGAATACTTTTCCAACAGGCAGCAGACAGCACTGAATGTCACAGATAAATGTGATGGAATCGCATGCAGTTTTCTAAAGATCTCCCCTGCTTTCTACTTTTATGTTCCTGCCTAAGTACAGGCTATTATGTTACAGATGGGATTAAATTGTGACCATGATGCACAAAGGCCTCATGTTCCTGCGCTGACAATGTATTATGAAACTTAAGACAGAGCAGCCCTCAAATCTCTGCTGGTGTCTGGTTCTCTCATGACCCAGGTCAAAGAGGTGTATGGACACACAGGTCATTAGAAGGAGTTACCTTGGCGTTTCTCATTGCCAGGAGGGCGTTTTCCTTACCAGCTCCTTGCTTTAATGTGGGAGTTTCTGTCATGGGTCAAGTTTAAAATGGTAAAATACTGCACTGTTAGCATTCCTGAGGTGGTTCATGTCTTAGGGGTGAGTACTGGATTGAATGAGAAATACTGGTACTAACAAGCTGTCTGATAAGTGGCCTGGGAACAAATGCAGAATCTTTTCCCTTACACTATAAGTGATGAAGAAATATAACTGACTGAAATTCAGATTTCTCATTTGTCTCTAACCAAAGTGATGAGTGTAGAATTAAAGGTTAGTAACAAGGCATGATGCTATGTATGGGAGCTCCCTCAGCAGACTTCATTGTGAGTGTCATATAGTGAGGACATATGAGCAGCCCAGAGAGAGACCAAGCATGCAGATCTTCTGTCCATGTTCCTGGGCCCAAATCTGACATTAGCTAATTACCTGCTGTTAGATTTCTATACATAACTTTAAGCCTGAAAACCAGCCTGTTCCAGAGCTTCCATTCTTCTTATCAGTGAAATATAAGGTTTCCTTTTTTGTCATTTTTATACTCTACATACTACCTAAATAAATATACTTCAGTGCAATATATAAATATAAATAAAAGCATTCATCAGATAAAAAGCAATTATAAATGCTGAAACAGTTAGGCTACACGAGAATTCATTTGAAAAGAAGCATGGTGACTACTGACTACTTCAAAGCTATTGGCAAACTTCTGTTGGTGGGGAGCTACATCAGACTGATTCAGTGCCAGCTAGTTGGGTCCAAGTCAGCCCTAGCCAGACAAAGTAGCCCTCCAAGTTAGCTGGTTTGCAAACTGCCAGTTAAAATCTGTAAGGGACTATTTGTACCATTGACTTCTGTTATTTTCAGAGCAGTTCATACTGCAGTTCATGCTACAAAAATGTAAATACTACAATACAGCTAGTATGATGACCTCCTCCATTCCATCCATTCTCCAGCTCTGTATTCCCTCAAATGTCAGTACCCTCAATATAGTTTACTATTGGTCAACAACACAGATATGTGTGTCACAGGTCCATGCTGATTTGCTTCAACTGTCTCAGAAATTTGGGAATTGTTTGTACAGTCTTATTATAGCTTATTGTATTGTATAGTCACCTTTCTTGTTCTTAATTAAACCAAAAACAACATGGGTGTGCAATTATCTCAAAATTAAAAGTTGGGCAGGGTAATATGCAATTTTCTTTAGAGAGAAAAATATAACACTGGTTCTGTCAGGAGTGTAAAGCAATGCAGATCATCTCATTTGGCACCAAGTAATGTTGCGAATATATACTTCTAATGATGTTATAGAGGCAAACATGAAAGAGCCTTACAAGGCCACTAGTACAATGTGTATCAAGACTAGCTGACAAGACAAGTTATAATGATTGTTTTGAAAGAAAAGAGACAGAGAGAAACAGGGATACACCTGCTGCCTGCATGCCAGAGCCAAACCTGCAGCTTTCAGCAGCTCTAATCTCCAAAGACAGGGTGCAGCAGGCTGCTCCTGGACAGGCCAGGGAGGTGGACATATGTGAGCAATGAGATCATTAACGGTAAAGCTGACAAAGTTCACAGGTTCACCACTGTTAGAAAAACAACACAGACACAACCGCGAGCAAAAGGGTGAGAGTTTTTTTAAACAATCCAATATCGTTGTTTATTTAATATATCTGTTTTTAGTGGCTTAGAACATGGTGCTACATAGAACATATTGTGTATGAATACATTCATGTTACATATAGGCCCTAAATTTCTTGACAAAAGAGACGAGCCGTGGGTTCGTCAAGTGTAGACTAGACACCAAATAAGGAAGCAAAATAAAAGGAAGAACTTTTGGATCACAAATTTAATTCTTTCAAGGAATAATAATATTTTAAAAAAGATAAATAAAAAATTCCATTTCAAGCATGGTTCAAGATTCTTCTAATTGAGCAGACTGTGGGTGGAGGATAAGGAGGTTTGCAGTGCTGTTATGATCATCCTTTACTCCTGCAGAGACAGCAATGATAACTCAACAGCAGAAGTATTTCCTGTCCTTCACTGTTGAAGAAAAACAGCCAGACAACCATCAAATTCTGCCAATTTGGCTTGAATTCAACTCCACTGAGGCACCTGCGTACCACATTGATTGTTGATACTATTGCTACTTGTTAATACATATAGTCACTGTTTGCTTATTAGTAATGCATTCTTCCTATGTTAACAGCTTCATTGTGACAGTCAGTGCTTGATTTCAACCCTTTACTGTTTATTTGTTGCTATCTACCAGATATTGACACTTAGATGAACACCCATCTGATGCTGCAGTGACAGCTTGGTTATTGCTTCCTGATACTGAAGTGGTGCTTATTAATGAATCAATTAATTCACATTATAGTGCAAATAGTGTAATGAATATTAATATGTATCCCTAACAATTATTAATCCAAACCCTTGACATTAGAATTAGCAATTTAGAAACAAAACTGAATAAATAAAAAACTCAATAAAAAACTTTGTATTATGTGACCTATGTGCAGAATTTTTGTCAAGTAATTATTGGTGGTTAAATATATATCATGCTGAGAGGCCTAGTATAAGCTCTGTCTCTTTTTAAAAGTAGCAGTGGATGTGAACTCTTTGATCATTCTCTGGTAATCCACAGATTGATGGCCTTTGACCGCTTTGCTAAATATCAGTTGAAAACAACTAAACCATTTCCATTACAGATGAGCTATACTAAGGACAGTCATAAAATGTGAATAAAAGCTTTAGAAACATTATGCATCCTTGTGATGACATGGTTTTTTGTTTGTTTGTTTGTTTGTTTTTTTGCCAGACAATGAACTCGTTCAAAGTTGCAACTTTATCAATTAATTCCAAGTTATATAGCTACAAGAAGCAACAATTTTTATTAGTTATACTAGCAGTAGCAGCAGTGTTGTAATTGTAGTAGTTATCATTGTAATGCCTAACCCATCTACTGAACAATAATTTCATAACACCAGTGTGTCAGTGTCAGTATTTCCTGCTAATTTCATTCTCTTATTACAGGCAGCACTTTGGGCAGCTGCCCTCCTTTCCTGCTTTCTTTCAGGCTGGTGTTGTTGAAGTGTGTTGTATTGAAACATGGGCAGGCTCCAGGGTCAGGACCCCACCTCCTGTAGATGGGTAAAGGATTGGAGACTCAGCGCAGTGGTGGTGTGGGGTGATGGAGTGGACCAGGGCTGAGAAATGAACAGGCATGCTTCACTGTTATTATATCACATGAACATGAGTCTACGCCCCACACTACCCCTGGACAGCCCCCTCCATTGCCCTGCACAACGCCACGCAAGTGGATGTTCCACATAATTATTCTCATCCATCACCCATACAGGCTCCACAGGCCAGGCAGAGCCCAGCTGCCTTCAGATGCTCTCACTGAGTTGCAAGAAGCACACACACCATTCTTCTCTTTCTAGATGTGATGACAATGCTGGGAGAAACCAGCAGTTAGTGTTGTGCTGCGTGCAATATTTTTGACTTCCATGTCAGTGTAGGCACCATTGTGTAACTTTATCATCAAGGCAAACAAGCCAAACCAGCAATGTCAAATGACAGACTGAAAAGCTTGAAACACTACAAGAATTAGTACACATAAAGACTTGGTTGAAGTGTAACCACTGAAAGCAGATGAATTATGAGTTGAGATGTACAGCAAATGCTAAAAGGATTTTAAGTGCCAGTTGAAGTAAAGGAGTTGAGATATCTGAAAGATGTCGAAGTGTCAATTGATGTCCCAGAACATATAGCATTTATCCCTGTATCACCGAACGTATCATATATGATACATGAGTTTTGGAGGCTCCTCCATCATCACTGTGCAAAATAAATGAAATGTTCCTCTTCACCTGCCAGTTCTGTTGGTGGATTTCTCATTGCTGCATGATCGCAGATAGTAGCTTATACAGAGTAATAACAATAATAAATAGTGGAATAAAAAGTATGTACCTTTTTGGAACTAGAATGACCAATGTGTTACATATTTTTTTTGTTGAATGAAATGAAATGAAACTTTGAGTCTCAAATGATGATGATGTCTCAAAAGTGATAAAAATTGAAACTCATATACGGAAATTGATATTTGATTTTTTTTTTTTTGTTTGTTTGTTAAAGGCTCCAGTTTCAAAGAATTGGAATTTGAAATAAATGACAAAGAATCTGTCAATTATTTCATGGTTCAGGCTTTACAGAGTTAAAGTGTAATTGCACAACAAATGAGAAGTCAGCTGAACTTAAAGTGTAAATGGAACTGAAATGATAGTTAGATCCCACAAAAATACAAGGTGTCACGAGTGTTCTTGCACAAGAGAAATGGACATTTATCAAAAACATTTTTCTCAGTGTGTCACCACGTTGAGTATGTTGTGGACTTCCTCCACCTTGCATGATACTATCTTTCAAAATATATGAGAGTTTTGATGGAGCAGAGGTGACTGACCTGCTAATTAGATACTCCCTCCTGTGACTCTTCCAAAAGTTATTAAGACCTGGGAGGCTTTGAACTTGGCTGGAGGCTGACACTTCTTTATCATGCATCTCAGCCTTATGGCCACACTGGGGGCTTGTTTTAGCCTCAGGCTCTGGGTCTGAGTGCTTTCTGTCACCGCTTTGTCTGATGAGTCTGAGTGGCAATTCCTCCTAATTACAAGCTCTCCTACCATATTTGTCTACATGATGGAAGGCTTCATCAACCAGCAGTGTCCCAGTCTGTTCTGGAAACACTTGGGACTATTTTCAGTTAAAGTATACACAAAAGTATACTAGTAGTAGCTAAGTATCAAGACTTCTTGGTAGTGGGAGAGAGCAAATATTTTCCCAATGTAGACACAAAAATGGCAACAAGTGTGGAAGAGATAGACTCAGCTGTAAAGTCAAGTTCATTTCTCAGAGGAGCCACTTTCACAGCTTCTGTATGAACTAAATTGGTTAAGACAAAACAAAATAAATTAAACCTCACCCTCACCAGAAGCAAACAGCTAATATAAGCACATCACCCTGAAGGACGGAAGTAGATTATTAGGCTAGGACAGTGGTTCCCAAACTTTTTCTGCAAGGCCCCCTGAGGAAGTTTTTTGTTTTTGTTTTTTTTTTTTGCTTTGCTTGCTTTGATAGAATTTTTAAAAAACATTTTCTATAATAATTACTACAGAACTGCAACTTTAGGAACACACCACTTTTTAGAGTGGAAGCATTAAAAGTGACTCTGCAGCTGCATCTTCTAATTTTATGTCGAACAGTATTCATTGCTTTCAATAGATCTTCTCTAAATGTTTTCTCTGCACAGAAAAGGCAAGTTACCAACTCCCTGGGAATAAACAAAAACCGGCGCAGAGAGATTTGTCTTGTCATATTTTCCTGTCTTTGTTTTGCCAGTTGTGAGGTTTGGTTTGGATTCATGATCTGCTTTACGTTTACCTAGATGTCCTGTCATACACTTATCCATGCTTTGCTTGTGTGCACTGCAGCATGCATCATTTGTTTACATCTAGCCTTGATCAGCAGGGTTGCCAGGTTCACGCTTAAGTGTTGCTGTGGGATGATTTATTTTGTCCACTGGTTGAATAAAGTTATTTTGTATGCAAATTATATTAATAAAGCCATAAATATACATCCATAATTAAAATGAAATTATTCATTAAGACTTAAATAGCATGCAGACCTGTCAACCCCGTCACCAGTTGTTGCAGTAGTTATTGTAGAGATGAACAGGTGGAGGCTGAGCACACAGCCCTGAGGGGCACCCACTGCTCCAACACTAGAGTAGAGGTGGTGTGACTGCCAATCTGAACTGTATGAGGTCTGTGCAGAAGGCCTATGTTCAGTTGCACTGACTGCTAATTTTGTTCAGTTGAATCAGTTTAATGGGGAGTTTGTGTTGAATACTCAGCTGAAATTAACAAACAGCATGATGGTGTAGGGATTGTTATGTTTAAGGTGTGTGAAGAGGGAGAGCAGGAGTGGAGATACAGTAACATCCTCTGTGGATCTGTTGGTTCTGATTGCAAACTGGTGAGGGCCCAGGCTGGCTGGGATGTTGCTTTTGATGTGCTGGAGAACCAGTTTATCAAAGCACTTCATCAGAAAGGGAGTGAGGGCCAAAATCATAAAGCCATAGTCATTTCAACTAGATCCTGCAGACTTTTAGATACAAGGATTATGTTGGCTGCCTTGAAGCAGGTGGAAATGCTCTCCTGCAACTTATGTGATATGTTAAAAATGTCAAGGATGACACATGTTCTGGTACATTTCCCGGGATGTTATCAGCACCAGCAAGTTTTTTCTAAGGGTGGTGTAAAAAAATTGATTATCGATTAATCGCGATTATGTTATGGACAAGTATGAATCGATTATGAAATTTTCAAAAATAGATTATTTTTGGCATTTTTTTATTTTGTAAAAATGATATGCTGTCATCAGTGCCTTTTTGATATCCACTGTGGATACTGATCTGGTGGTCTGGAGGTAGAGTAGACTTGACTGCTGTCTCCTTGTTTAGGAGATTAATGGCCAGCATCTTAACATTAAAAATTCAACATCTGGTAAACATTGTCTACTATCTTAGACATTGGTAGATCATTGATGTGTACACAGAATTAGCCTCCCCTTGCCTTGACTTGCCTGGACACATGTGTTTTTGTCGATGTGGACTACAGTCCACCTGTCAAATGCAATAGCTTGATTGGGAATATTGTGATGGAGCAAGGTCTCTGTAAATATTGGGCACCACAGCTTCTGTTTAACTATTGCTGAGTTAGCCAGAGTCTTATTTTGTGCATTTTATTTTCCTGCCACCAGACATGCCATGAGTATGCTGGGCAGTGGACGAGGCTCAGACTCAAGCTGGGTTAAGTGAGCTCTTTTCCTGGCTCTCTTTCCTCTCTTCCTGGGGCGATCTCACTCGGTGGTTGAAAGATCTTGTGGGCAGTGATCATCTCAAGGCCTGCTGCACTTAATCCAATCTCTGTGCTTCCTTTTCCAATGTTGATGGGTGTATTTCTGTCATAGGCAACATGTGCTTCAATTATAAAGGTGAAAATATTACAGAAAACAAAAATGTAAACCACCGCTTCTCGCTGCTGCATCTGCATGCACCTCTGTCACCATTGTAAAAATGAATGATGATGCTGTAATGACACAGAAATGGCTAAATATTTACTGAAAATACAGCAATCTGAAATTTGGTTTGACCATTTGACTCTATGACAATAGGATTGAAGTGTTTTGTTAATGTAACAGCAATTGGAGCAGGAAAGAGAGACAAGCAGCCTGGGTAAATGTTGTGCTGGAGGTGAGTGATGTGTGTGTGTGTGTGTGTGTGTGTGTGTGTGTGTGTGTTGATGTGTCAGTCTTGGCAGCTGTTCTGTGTTTGGACAGAGGAGCCTGGTGTGGCTGCTGGGTTTCACAGGAATACTGAGGGAGCTGCTTTGGGTTCCCTCTCCTTAATTAGAGTGGGCAGGATGCGAGTATACACACACACACACACAGACACACAGAGTCCTATGCAGCATCTTACACAATGATCATATGGTTGATTTCTCAGCTTACTACTGAAAGTAGGCTAATACAAGCTGTACTCTCCTGTTTGATTAAGAGTGATAAACAAACATACTTAATTCTGAGATTCTTAAAGGCAAGATGTGCCAGCAACAGCTGAGTTCTGCAATAGTACTGCTAGAGGTTTCTATTGATATTTGTGTACAACTGGATTTGAACTGGATTTTTAAGTTTGTCAAGTTAAGCTTTGCAAAACACCGAGATACATGATGGCAGCCTATGAGCGACTGAATCAATTTTTAAAAATGTAAATGGGCTTCTTGTGGCCATGTGAGTTATGATATAGTTCTGTGAAGGGCTGTGAATATTAAAAACTTGAAGCAGACATGGACAGTTGGACTGGACTGTTAACACTGCATCTAACTGTCTTCATGGACAGATACACTATGTCCACAGGTGCAGGTGGATGCAGGAATTCCATCTCTTTGGCCTGCCCTGGTTGCAGGTGTTAGGATGCATGAACTACATCCCTAATTTGCTTCAGACTGAGAGTTTTAATTACTGTAAAATAAATATTAAATAATAATTTGAAAAATTACATCTCACTGACCTGAGTCTGCTACTCAGATGTGAACGTAAAATTTGGCCATCAGGATCAGGACATCCTTGTAGGGAGCAGGCTAGAGAGGGCAGATGAGTCAACAAACCGTGTGAATGTGACACAGGTGCTTAGAAATGATTGTATGAATAATTTTTGTAACAGTTTTGGAAGACAAATGCTATCCTGCCAATAGGTGCTCCCAGCAACCAACACTAAGGTCGGTTGTTGGAAGCACTCATCCCCTGGGATATCAATATCTATAACAAATTTCAAGGCTACCTGATGCCGAAGGGTCAAGTTTCTTTTCAACAAGTAGGTCATAGAGGTAACTTGGTTTTGGTTAAAAAAGCCTTTGCTGACCAATTTCTAGTTCTATATTAAGCTTTAAGCAAGGAAAAAATGAGAGTGGTTTTAACTATCTCTGTCTTACATGAATCATTTAGTAGCAAATGATGGGGCAGGAAGGTGCAAATATATGTGCTGGTGTCCCTGCCTAACCTACCAAAGAGACTCAAACAAGTCATATGAACACACCATTTAGTCTTCCGTCAAGAATCTAATTATCTTCTGCTTGTGGTCGTGCAGCAGACTGCGGGGCTGTGTGCACAGGCCTGCTGTGCTGAGTGTCACTAAGGTTGAATAAAAGGAGATATCCTGTTCTATCTGTCAAAACCACCTTGCTCAGAATGATGGATAGCAGCTCCATCGGGTGCATAATGCTCTCTAAAGAGGAAAAATCCTCCTTCATTTTAAAGCAGCAATGCCAATTACAGCTACAGCTCAGTTCTTCCGACCTGCCTGCTCTCCACAGAGCTGTGGTTCTGGAACACTGAGCGCTGAAAACTTGTACTGAACACATTCAGATTGGAGGTTCACCTCACATTTTCATGCCCTTCAGTAAACCCAATCTCACACCAATACACACACACATACACACACACATATTCATGCACACTTACCATAGACTGTATAAAATATGGACGTAGTGTCCGTGACGTCACCCATAGGTTTCTGAAGAGCAAAAATGAAGCAAATCATAGTGCGTAGCCATCTTGGTAGCCTACCTCCGGTTACTCCAAATATGGACAAAGAGGTGGAGCGAGGGCGGAGCTGAGGCGGGTCCTATAGGCCGGCTGAATGAACGCTATTGGCTGAAAAAAGCCGCTTTATTCGAAATAATCAAACTAGCTACGGCTAACCAGCTAGGTTAAATGCTAAACATCGTTGCTAGCCGGCTAACCCCACGACGATCTCTTTCCCAAACTCAGTGACTAGAATTAGCCGGGGTGACGCCCTTTAGACCGTCAGTGGCTAGTTGTCAATCAAAGTGGCGCCACTTAGATTGACAGCTATGAATTGTGCATAATGATGTATGCTGTATATTTTAAGCGAACACCTTATAAAAAAGTTTGCCCCCCCCAGAGCTGTCATGGAGTAGAAAAACAGCTTATGAGACTAGAGCCATGTTTTGAACCAGGCTGTAAATATGTTTTTTTCTGTCGTAAAATCTGACATTTTAACATGGGGCTCAAATGTAATTGACTCCCTTCTGCGGCCTGCTCTAGTGGTTATTCGAGGAACTGCAGCTTTTTTGCACTTCCGCATTGGCTTCATTTTTCAGCGCCGGAGGTTACCGCTTGACACTTACAGGTTGCAAACATTGCGAGAAGCTGTGAGTGAGCAGTGGTCTGCAAAGGTGCGTGCCTTGGGAGAGCGTTGACACTTTCTGGCGAAACTTTGAATCACTGTTGAAAAGACAGAAACGCCTAAGCAGAGATTAATTTTACTTGCCGAATCTTACTTTTGGATCTGTGCTTATTTCAGTCCTTAGACCCAAATAAGCACAGATTAAAGTGTTATAGGGAATGCTTCTCCTTCCCCAGTCCAATTTGTTCTTGTAAGGGGGCATATTCAGTCTAGGGTTGATGGTGTTGTAGTGGCTGCTGCAGTGAAGAGATTCCAGACTCAACTATCTGCCATCTTCCTTTGCTGTTTATCACCCCACAACAGGCCCAACTCTCAGCTGCCAGGCTCACAAGCTCATACTGGCAAATATAACCTTAGTACACCGAGGTGCAGGGAGATACAATGACAGAGACACACACATACACACCCAGGGAAGACATACAGCGCCTGGGTGTTGCAGGCTGATAAAGAAGCAATTAAAGTGCTCAGATTTCAGTCTTGAGTCTGGCTGTTTATTTACTTATTGGCCCTCACATCTGCCTCGTTTCTGCCTTACTCGCTCATGACATTGAGAATTACTTTATTTATATTCTTTGACGAAGTTCGCAGTCGGAGCTCCACAGAGGATTTAAAGCAAACGCCTATCTGAAACGTGTGGAGACTTTTGAACTTTCTTTTCATGCTGTGAAAGCCATCTGTCATGCTGTTACCTGCAGTGGCATAAGACGACAGAATGACACTCTAATGACCCACATGGGAAACAGCATTATAGACTCCAGAGCAAGAATTGATTTATAGCTCAGGATTTAACCTGTTGATTGTTGTAGATGAAACATGTACATGGATTGTGCATTAGAGCTCCTTAATAGCCTAAAATCAGAGGTCTCCCAGCTGCCGTTCAGAGCTGTAGATTTGGAAAGCTAACACATGCATTCATGTCAATCATGAAACAAAGAGTAGCAAACCTGAGTGGATAAAACACATGAAATGCAAATGTCTCCATCCAGGGCACAAAGGCTCACTAAATACTGAATGACAAAAAGATGTGAACTATCCGCATATGCAAGACAATTACAGTCTTGTAAGTTAATTTCATGTCAGAATGCGAGCTATATCTAAAACAATTTTGGGTCCATCCTTATTCTGATTGTGCAATATAAATTTTGAGATGTGTCAGAATTTCCCATCTCCCATCTGCACTGCTCTCAAACTAGTTTTAGCCATAGTGGTTTGTGTGGGGGGTTTTGGGGTATACATATGCATTCCATTTTTGGTATTTCTTTCTGCACAGCAAATGTCTGTGGGGATTGTTGATGTTGTCCAGATTAGTCTGTGTGATATCACCATGTTATGATTGTCAAATTCTGCCAACATCAAACCACCAGCCAGGGTCTTTTGGAAGAATGTGGTTAATCACTCCAGTATAGTTCAGAGACTGATCTTCCATCTCGTGCTGCCAACAGGACAAAATCTCCACGTTTACAACAAATGTTATGTTATCACCATATTACCTTGCTAAGCACATTCATGCTCCCAGGGGAATAAGCAGTTTGTTTTGAAGCCTTTTACATGAGATTATCATGTGCAGTTTACTTGACTAAGAAATTCAGTACCTCTGGCCCCCTCATGACCCTGCAAGGATAAGCGAGAATAGATGGATGGATAAATTGTATTGTAAATAATGTGTCTGCTTTGGTATACAGTAAATCTCTTTGATCATAAATTAAGAATTATGCCATTTTTTTTGCTTCTTATTCACAGCAGTTTGCAATGAGTGCAACAGCAGAATTAGTGAACATTTCAGAAGCATCACTTGTTAGATTTTTCCCCTTGCTGCTGGACTAAATGTCTACTCATTAGAAAGGTACACAGCACATGTGGGAGTTGCTTGTTGCTTTTAATTGGAGCTGCTCCGGGCAAATGTTCTGAGTGCCCTGCCAAAACCTCTCCCTCTCTGCCTCCTCCTGCCCAGCCTGTTCTGCCCTTCTCTCTGAGACACTCTCTGGCTGTATTAATTTGCCAGGAAGATCTTATTGAGAGCATACAGCTCCTCTAGAGAGGCAGTTGGGCATCTCATTGATTAACTTGATGGATAGAGATAGGGACTGGGCCATGTTTGAGAATTAGAAAGCACAGAGAGACATGCTGTCTTTTGTCCCAAGCCTCTCAGGTCACCCTCTGTCTGCCCACTCCACACATTACTGAGAGAACCATTGGCCTGAGGCGAATGTTGTGGCGCTGCTTGAATGCCAAAAGTCTTCTCAGTGGTCAGTTGGAATCTATTGGCTGTCAAGGCTGACATTAGTTAGCTGCTCCTCATAATTGTTTCAAGCAGCTTTGGGGTTAAAAGAGCAGAGTTGTAGTAACATAACAACAATAACATGACAAGCTCTGACCACTAACATACATTCTCTCAATCTGAAAGCAGGAATCATTGACTACTTCTGAGAGTGAACACATTGAGAAACATGCTCTTTTATCTTTATTAAAACTCATTATGTTTTATAAACAATTCATTCCACAGGTAAAATGATACTCAATCTGAAATCTCTATGCGGGACATTTGGATCTATTTTACACCTCTGATACTGAAAAGATTTAGATGAAGTCATAACATTGAGCAAGATGCAAAAACCACCAGTCTGCAATCACATAAATTTCAAGTAGCAAATAGATTCAGTGTTTTGCAAAATTATAACCTGTATTGTAAAGCAGCAGGTAATGATCTAAGGCAGTAAATTAGAATTAAATTAGATCTAAGGCAGAGAATTAGAATTGTACTCCCACAGTGAGAAGTATTCTTATGGTGAGTCTATGCCCATTAATGGCTGTTAGTTCTGCCAGACTCAATAAAAAGAGCATAAAAGAAACCGTGTAAATTCACTGGATTGCCCTGGCAATGTTTTTGTCTGATTCCAGACTTCTGAATCACAGTAGATATCTGCGATTGGCCAGTTAATCTGGCATTACTCTTTGATGACGGTTTCCCAAGGTTAGTGAAACCATATTGCATGCAAATCTCCAAGAGGATGATTAGGAATTGGAATGTCACCTTTCTACATTGCCTCATTTGTGAAAAATGGCAAGAGAAAAAATTGATGCAAAAACAGTATGTGGATGAGATCAACTCAGCTGTATAGTCTTACTTACAGAAGTAACAACTCTTACATTGTCAGGGTTTTCATGATGAAAACGTTAAGTTAACTGATTCTAATAAATGAAAAACATACCTTCTCCCATTGATGGCCAGATGCTCCCATATTACCAATCAGCTGTATTAACATTGATAAGAGGAGAATCTGAAAGATCAAACTGTTCTGGAAGGGTGGCTATTAAGGCTATAAGTCTATTGCTTTTCTACCAAAGAATGGTATGTATGCCATACAATATCTAAGTGATGTAAAAGAATATTTACAATATTTTAAGATTGATTATCAAGAGTTCAGTGTTCAAGATTAAATGTTGGTACAAATTCATAGTTTTCACCATCACATCATGACAAATTCATGGAAAGAGATCAGCAGTGTATACAAGTGTATCCAGTGTTCTGATCCCAACTGATCCCAAACTTCAGCTGCACCAACATCAGCAGGAAAGTCGCTAAATGATGGCAACATGCAACAGTACTGATGCACGGCCACTGTTGTGCAGCAGGAGGTTTTTCCAGAACTTTCAGAACTATATCAATTATTGCCAATTCCCAAAACCAACAGTCTGCTTCCTTGGGCAGAGTTCATACAAAGAAAAAAAACTGCTATTAACTATTGACCAGCAGAATGAGGTTAACCTGCTGGATCCTGCTCATGTTGTATATAAACTATTGTACCTGTTGTAACTAGTTTACTGTTAACACGTCTGGTCAGTGTAAGAGGCTAGAGCAGGGGTCGGAAACCCGTGGCTCCGGAGTCGCGTGCTCTTTCATCCCTCTGTAGTGGCTCCCTGAGGTTCAGGTGATTCTACATGTGTTACAGGTCGTGTCCATAGACTGCATAAAACGACGTGGTTATTTTGATTGACAGTTGCCTGCTGGATGTCAATTTTTAGATTTTTAAAAATATATATATATTTAATTAATGCAATAAACTAGGCTATAGTTATATATGGCAGAACTATATATACAACTTGATATGCTGTGTTATCTTCATTTTAGGTGTCAAAACAAGTTTTGTGGCTCCACGTGAGTTTTATTTGGTGGGAAAGGGGCTAAAATGGCTCTTTTGTTGTTGAAGGTTGCAGTGCTTTATTTTTCATTTACTGATTGCTGTTCCTTGCCTTAACATTAACATTAACATTAACAGTTCTGTTTGTCTAATGTCAACCATGGAATAAATAACAGATTGGAGTTGTAGTTTAGCTTCTTCTTTGTCCTGTGAGTGTTGAACTCAACACAGAGCATCTCCTAAAGAACAAATCCTCTGTGGGTTTCATATTTACAATTTTTGAGATTGTGCCTGTGTGTTTGCAGACGCAGACATCCCTCAGGCCTGTGAATCAAGCCCACTTGTATGAAGACCTGTTCCATATACACCAACAACCCCACCCTGCCGTATCTCGACCCCGCTCCTGTCACTATCAGGCCTGATCAGGTTTCCCACTGTGCTCACAAAGCTGTAGATGCTGCTTGACAGCCAAAAGCTAAAACCCCCTGTCAGAGCAGAACAATGAACTCTGTGTGCTCCAGTCTATTGCTTCAAGGCTGCTTTACACCATTACACTGAGCAGGGATGCATCTGGGCTGTAGTTTTTACTGCCCATAACAGTGTATTAAACATTAACTCAACTTAAAGAGGAAATAAGTGAGCTCTTTACCCTCCCACAGCACAGAATGCCCATCATCCACCTGTGAGGGCCTGATTGGGCTGATGATCCATACCAGTTGCTCTGTGGTTACTTGGCTGGCTGCTGAAAACTCACTTCCTAGCCTCTGTTGTGGAGCAAAAGCTCCTGTACTGTAGTTGTACAGACACTGTACTCACCCAAGTACAGCTTACTCTTCCCTATTATAAAGTTGTGACTTTGTTTTGGTCCATTACAGTCCACTATACCGTGAAAGGGTGGAAGGCTTGACAGAAAGGATTGAGCTCTATAAATGTTATGGCACCTACTGATGGGAAACATGCTGAAAAATGTTGAAAAATAATAGATTAATTATAACCACTTTGGTAAGAGGCACTTTCGCTAGGTTTATAATTTTTAAACTAATGGCTTTATTAGGGGTTAATAAAACATTTGCTAATGCTCCAACTCCAGCTTAACCAATAACAGCATCTGGGTTAGCGTAATTTCTGGAAACATGAGACGTTAATATTTTGGAGGGCACATACACACCAACACACAAACAACCACGCAGTCTGATTTATTTTAAGAAAACCAGTTCAGCTAATGTTTAACTGGTACTATTGTTGCCTTTTGTAGCTCCACAGGGAGCTGCATGAGGCATGATAATGGTAATGTGTTGTCCACATAACCTGGTGTAGGTAGTCATCTCTCTCAGCCTATTTACTGTAGTGATAACTGCCATGCTGTACAAACATGAAACATTGCCCAGATGAGATCAGTGTTCAATGTTTGGATCTAATTCTTGTATTTTAAAACCCAAAGCAAGACACAAATATGATCATGTTTGGTTATATTTCTGAGAGCAAAGCAAGACAACCAACACAAATACTACATCAGTTACTCATAATTTAGTTACAAATTCACAAGTTTTTAGATCTTTCAATATGTAATTGAGAATTTGCTAAATTACCTTGCAACTTCCAACAAAATTACCTGTCAGAATATATTTGTCATCCCATCAACAGATGGGAGGGTGTTAATATCAAGGCCCACATGTGTTTCTGTTCTGGAGAAATCTAACTTCATTTTTTAAGAAAGGGAACTCCTATACTTTGATTGTTGACATGCTTTTCTCTGAGATATTAGTATAGTAACATTGTAGTAAAGGCTTATCAGACTCCAGAGGGACACAGCTCTGGGACTCACCTCTGGATCCACTCACTTTACAGCTTACTCAGTTCAAGGTGTAAATTGAAAATGCAGTTCACCTAATAATAGAGCAGTCTACCTTTTCAGTAACTCGTCTTGGATTTGATTTAAGATGCCTTTTAGAACAAAGTATTTCCTTTTTGAGTGTGAAGAGAATCCCCTTCCTCAACTGAATGAAGTGAAGGTAAATTACTCAAGTGCTCAAAGAACAGACAGAGCTGAGTTTAATATTAGAGGTTGTATGAGGTGGTGTTTGTGAAGCTGTTAAGCTTACAAAGTGATGAACTGTCATATTTAAAAACAGGAACACAAGCATGGCTTTTTCAGAATGATTTCCAAACCAGCATGGAATCGTGAATCAGACTGTCCATAATATTGCATAATTGCAGAAGTGAGATGTGTGTGTTACCATTTCACCTTCCAAAGACCTCATTAAAAGAGGAGAAAGGGCCAAATGACTGACAGAAGTGGACATGTCAAAACTCTATTATTCTGCATGCAAATGAATTTTGATTGACAGACAGTCAGCTGCAGCACAATGACTGCTCTCATTGTGTTTCAGCATTACTTACAAATTTTAATGGTCGATTTCATTTTATTTTTTTCTTTTAGGGTCATAGTGGATTAAGTAGTAGAGACTCCTTTAGAAAGCATGATAATTCCTCCCCTCCCGAGTGTGTGGCTGTGTAGCCTTGGAACAACTACATTTACTATGAAGTCCTCTCATTTACTTCTCTCTCAGAGCTCATGCATGAATATCAGGTGTCTTGGGAGGGGTGCAAAATCCTACAGGCGAAACCAGCTTTGCTCTTTTGTCATGGAGCGTGTTGAAGATTCGGTTGTCTGTAGTTATTAGTCGGACCACGTCATCTGAGACAAGATGGAGGTTATAGGGTTTCACGATGACTGAAATATGTTTCTCTCAGTTGTCTTAGTCTGTAAAACAAGTGCGACACCAGTCGTGATTCCCAGGCTGTATCAACTCCCTGGGAAAACAATGACTGACTTTCTCAGCAATTCACTGAGCAGACAGTACATGAGAAACTTTTGCCTGGGATTTCACGTTTCTGATATTTGTCAGGATTCTCCGTTGAAGATCTAACTTGTATTTAATTAAAATTACACAACAAAATCAGATACAATGAACAATGAAAAAACATGTAAAATATGGTGCTTGAGTAAGTGACATCTAGGGGGAGTTGATCAGTCATTACAGAGGCAGTTAATAAATTTAGAGCACAGAAAACAGTGGGAGATTTGTGTTATTTAAACAGCTGTCTGTGGAGATTACTACCTTTGTGCAAGAGAAAAACAAATGACACAGGGACTCCCTTGGTGATCTCACACACACACACACACACACAGAAAGGGAAGTCAAGGATTCATGTTCATGGACATCCCCCCCCTTTTATCATACATTCAACTATCAAACAGTTTAATAATGTTGTTGTGACTGGGAGTGGATGTTGTAAAGTAAGATTGGATATGTTGGTGGAAAACAAATGAAACTGTCAGTGAACATTTTATTAATATTGTCAGTATGAACATTTTTTTGACTTGCAAGAGCCATTGATTAACAACATTTCCTTATTCTATTAATAGAAAATGTATCCGGTAGTATAAATAAGTGGATGTGTTGGTATTTTTATTAATCAAATGTTTGATGGAGGAACCTTGAAGGCGTTTAAGCAATTACAAGATAAATATTTGATTTGCTACCCAATGATTTTTATAGATATTTACAGTTTAGAAATTATTTATTGTCACGCAATGAATGGAACACACTGAAACAACCACCCACACCTACAGAACACCTTCTGATAAAATGTACAGAAGAAAAGAGTGCCAGAAAAGTAGTTTCAAAGAAAGAAAGAAAGAAAGAAAGAACCTGCGAAAAAGGACACGAAATCACTAGCAGTGCTATATAGAAAGAATTTAACCTCAAAATTAAAATGAAAGGTACTTCAAAACTATGATTACATCAAAATATGACAGAAAAAGGTCAAATCTGTGCTGCAGAAACAAGCAGGTGGGAGACCACACACACATTTTTCGGGATGACCCGATACTAAAACACTTGGATAGGGATTAAAACAGAAATTCGATCTATACTGAACGTCAACTTGCTGTTGGACCCACAGTACTATTAGGTTTAGTTCAAGATGGAGCTATGGACAAAAAGAAAGTTCAATTGTTGCATATCCTCCTGTTAGTAGCTAGGAAAATGATGACAATATCCTGGCTTAAACCACTCCCCCCGACCCTTCACTAATGGAAAGAGAGGTTAAAGACGGTTTATCTGATGGAGAAGATAACAGCAAAACTTCATTGTCAAATGGATTTGTTCTTGACTTTGTGGGCTCCTGTAATTAATCACCTTAAACTGCCAGACAGTTGAGAAAGAGTGGCTTGAGAGGAGAGCGAGCAAAGGGGAGAGGGAGGGAATAGGATAAAGGAAAAGGAAAGTTTTTGTTTTTGGTATTACTGTTAATTGCCTTACTTGTTATTATTTAAGTATTAATTGATTTAATTTTTCAATATTATTGTTACGGCCGCTGCTCTGGCCTCCCCTGTTGTGTCCCGAAGCCAGGCTATAAAGGCTCTGCAGGCCTGTCCAGCATTGCGACTGACTGGTGGTGGCAGCTCGCCTTTGTGGTGGAGATTTCCACATCTTGGACTGAGACTTTGAGTGCTTTTCGTATCCCTGTTTATTGAGACTTTGTGAATTATTTGTGTTTTGTGAAACCTTGAAGTGTGGTCAGGTTCTAGTTTTAAAAACTGATTTACAGTCTCCTTGTGTTCTTTTTCACTTAGATTAAGCTTTGTACTAGCCACACTATGTGCAGGGGTGCTGTTCCATTGTTGTTTGGTTTTTAGCTAGTTAGATAGTTAGGCTTTGTTTTCCTTTACTTTGATTTAGGTAGAAATTTATAACTCTGTAGTGAGTCCTCCTTTTGTTATGTTCTGTTTTTGATTTGAGCAGCACCTGTTGGCCCTCTTCCTCGGTTTGTACAGTTTGTTAATTTGCCATTCACTAATTTAAATTACATTAAACTACTGTGACCCTTTACCATCTGGGTTTTCTTTGTGTTGCTTCCCTTCCCCGTAACAGTTATATTCCCTTATTCATTATGTTTAGCATTACTATTAGTATTTTATTTATTTATCCATGATCATTATTATTATTATTATTGTTATTTGTATTTACTTTTTATCTTATACACCGGTTTGGATATATATACATATATATATATGTGTGTGTGTGTGTGTGTGTGTGTATATATATATATATGTATATATATGTATATGTATGTATATGTATATGTACAAACACACACACACACGTATATTTGTAAGTGTGTCTTTGTGTGGTTGTATGTATATGTAAGTGCGTACATATATATCTATGTGTATGCATGTATAATTGTATGTAGGTGTGTATTTATGCTGATGTGTATACATACTATCTATTTATTTAATTATTCATTTGACATCACTGAGTTTGGTTTTTTTCATCATTTTGTCATTTTTTTTGTTCCTATGTTTCTGAACCTCTTTCTGTATCTAGAAATGCCTGCCATATTCCTTTTCTTTTTTCTTTTTTTCATTTGTTCTTTTAAATATATTTTGTAATTTGTTATATGCACAGCTTTAAATAAAATAAATAGAGTGAATAAAATAATAAAATAATAAAATAAAATAAAAGTGATAGAGCAAGCTGCAAAGACACCAAGCCACAGTTTACAACATCTGTTTGGTTGGTTTGTCATCAGACAGGTTTTGGCAACAGTAGTGTTTGGGGGATGTTACAGGGGCCAGTGTATCCCAAACAAATATGTAGACTGAGGGATGGTGTCCTCACCAGGATATAACAAAGTTGCACTACAGCCTGAAGCAAGACAACTCAAGGATGATGGCATCTAAAGTACAAAACTGACAACAGTGTCCCTGTGGAGAACCGCTGGCAAAGAGACTGAGGATCAACTGGAGATGAGAAGGTGTGCAGTCTTGGTGCAACTAACAAGAAATGCAACATCTCCCCCACACAAGCCCAAAGCTAGTAGTAGGTTAGCAGTTAGACTTTTTAGCACTAGAAAAAAAACTATAAAGTGGACTTGGATGAAATATGAAATAATACGGTGCATGTTTATCAAAGATGGTAAAGTTTTCTGTAATTCTCCATTAACACTCACAATGGCCTGTTTGTCATTGATATGACAATGTGGATTATAAATCCTTCAGCATCAACATATAAAACAGACATGGGGTACAGCAAGAGGAGACAGCATCTCTCAGGGATGACATGTAGTTGTCTGGCCAACAGTTCTAGCAATGTCACTCTCAGCTGTTTGGCAAAGGTGAGTCTGCCAGTCGACTTCCGTAGATGGACTAGCAGCTTCGTGGAGTTAATCATGGCAAATGTGGTCAGACATCCCATCCACATGGTGTCTTGCAGTTGATGACAAAATAACTCACTACTTAACTGTTTTTAGCTTTCGCTAGATACCAGTGCAAAGACTTAACTGCACATCACAAAACTTCAAATAGTTCTTCAAATCAAAGCCAAGGTAATAAAGAAGTTAAAACTACTTATGTAGTTACTTTGGCTCTGTTGGTTTAGCTTCCATTAGCTTGGCCTATAACAATACATGACAATGATCCTGTGCAGACAGAAAGAAATAACAAAAAGTTGAAAAAGGGAAAAGACAAAAAAAGCATATAAAAGGTAAGGTTAGGTACAAAGCTGTAAAGAAGAGATAAAAGACTTTTTTTTTTTTAAAGAGGAGGTGTCAAATGTATGGTCCTTGTCAAGTTTCTGTAGTGTTAGTGGTTCTTATGTTCGCCTCACATGCAAAGGTCTCCGGTTCGAAACCAGGCAGAAACACACTTATCGTGAATTTCCCCACTAGGGGACATTTAAAGGAATGTCTTATCTTGCTGAGCTCCCCATTTGCAGATCGACATGGAAAGGAGGGGGTTGGCTGGACTGAATATGCATGGGTAGTGTGAAAGGTCTGGAATGAGATAAGGACTCCTACCCTGGTGATACTTGTAGTTCTTCTGATGTTGCCTCCTCTGGGTGGGCAAACAATCAATATCAGACAATGGTGAAGTGTGATTACTCTTCCGTTTTTGAATGAAACTTATTCTCGTTTGCTTTCTGTCCATTCAGGTTCTGCTAATCTTACCTGCTCCTCTGTCATAAATCTGTGTGCTAAAAGGCAGTTAGGAGGGAATGGCTTGTGCAGTCAGTTTAGTGTCAGTGTAATAGTTTTATTGTGAGAGAGTGAGAGAGGAAATGCTTGCCAAATGTTCCCACCATAAACTTTCCACTGGTATGCTAACAATACCGATGTGGTCTGCTACAGAGATAGCCACTGATCAAGATCTTGTCCTGTCTGTTTACATCCCCCTACAAAACCAGATGTGCCTGATGAAAGATATGGATCTTCACTGATTGTCAAGATATTGGTCATGAAAGCCACCATGTACTATATGAATGCCCATACACAAGAAAGAGATGATGTTGTAATAGCTTGTGATACCCTGGACCTACATGAAATAAATAGGGCAAAACTGCTGCAATTCTCTGTGGAAAGGAGAATGTTTATCATACCATTAATGAGAACATCAACTGATGTACATGGAGACCTTGGTAACTGTGGTAACCAGAACTACACTGGCCATCAGAAAGCATCACAAGAATTCCTGGTGGCCTTTCAAGCTGATTGGTCTGGAGTGTCAGTGTGTTTAAAATGCTAAATGAAATTGGTAAATCAAATTCAGAACTGTAGACCATAACCCCCCCCCCCCCCATCATCACAGACCAGGTCTTAAAAGTACTGCATTCATTTTTATGCCCCTCTGTGCCTCTTTGTTTCACAAGATGCTGGCCTCAGGTGTTATCTCTGAAGACTGGGTGCTTGTTCTAATTGTGTCAGTTAAGAGGAAAGGTGACACCAGGGATTGTAACAATTACAGCAGTTGATTTGGGTAAATGGGTAAATGTTCACAAATGTATTGAATGCAAGGTTATAAAGAGCTGGATGGAAAAAAATAGGATCCGTAAACTTTGTACTGACAATCATTGCAGAAAACCAGAATCAGATATTGTTAAAGTGTAAGAATGGAAGCATAATGAATTATAGAAATAAAGGAATTTTGCAAAGTATCATTTAAACCATCCATCTATGTTTGAATGAATCTAGTCTGTACAGTCAGATAAACCAGAAGGTATTTGTATAGTACATGTAGGTGCTTGTTTGAAAATCATTGTTCCTTTGTTTAAGTCACATTTATTGGACTTTATCGATGCCATGTGCTACTGGTTTGTAATGACCATGTCTGTTTGAGCCACGTGTGCTGCATGAGCCCCAAAATGTAAAATATGAAGAGTAAATAGCAAATGCAATGGGCAGGGAGGAAAACCAAAATAAAATCCACCAACTTCTTTATAAAGATGTTTTCTTTTTCCTCTCCATTAGATTTTTGTGTATTTGCTTTTCCATTTAACTTTTTATAACCGTTTGGTCCTGTCGGTCATGTTCCATTTTCAGATATTAGTCATTATTTTCCCTTGCCAATTTTCACTGCTTTTAAACTTTTCCTTTTCAGTTTCAGCTTTCACAATTTTATTTCCCTTGGCATACTTAAAGCCACCCTGTTGCCTATTTAATGTAAGGCTTCACGCCACCAATTCTTTTTTCAGCAAGAAATTTTATTGATCATCAATGTTCAGCACTACCGTAGGAAGTAATGTGTCTTTCATTCAGTGCAGGGAGAAATGGAAACTCTGGATTTACATCCTGTTGCAGAGGGAGCCAGTCAGTCAAACAGACCAGAAAAATGACAGAAACAGTTGTTTTAGCAAATTCCCTAAAACAACATGTTTACGTTGCAGTGACATGGCCCTCTAGTGGTCACAGTAATTATGACAGGAGCAAAGGACAGACAGACAGAGTCCTTTATTAATCCCTTTGGGAAGGGAAGGAGGAAATAGTGTGACGTTATTACAGAAACACAAAATTCAAAGTGGATGTATGGGTCAAAATAACACCAGGCTGTAGCATGAGAATCTGTGATAATCAGTGCAAACATGGCTTTTTTTCTGTTCAGAGTATTCAGTACATAATGTAAATGTGACACATTTTGTCCCAAACACATGTACTGTATTTATCAAAGGGACGCAGGAGGCAGAAGTTTGTGTCATTTGTGTGAGAATTTACAAGGTGTGCGTTTCATTATTGTATGTGCATTTCAGGGAGGATCAGACAAAAAATCATGCTGACACTGGCTGATTATGTGAAAAGTCTGTGCCTTTGAAGATCAAGCATAAATATAGCCCAGATAGGATTTAGGAACGTTGTAGTAGGAAAATCAATGTGCATTAAATATAGGCTCTTGTCTCACTTAAAACAGATCATTAGAAAGAAAATGAAGCAAGTTCTTTTTAATGAGCACAATCTCTGATTAATGTAAAGCAAATGGATGTTCAGCAAACTTAGATTCCATTTTGACCATAGGCTATCTGTGCTAGATTTTTGGCCAAAGTCTAGACCGAGCAACAGACTGACATTGTCATCCCTACAGCTGTGCCACAAAACACATGACCACAAACGGAAGGAAAGCACCAACCAGACTCTTTCCCTGATACTGATTCTGATAACTGAATCAATTGGCCAATACTGAGTACCAATCAGATGCAAGTGTTCTCTTTTTCCTAAATTTAACATCTGTACACCTCACTTTGTGGAACTCCTTTTTATGTAAAGTGACATGTTACAGGTGCTACAGGTGCATCAAAGCAAGAACAAACAGACTGAGAAACAGCTTCTTCCCAAGAGCCATCACCACCCTGAACTCAGACATACAACGAGCCCGCTCATTACTGTAATGCAAATGTGCAATATTTCCATCACTGCCTCTGTAACTACCTCGAAAACATATTTATTTATTTAACAACTCATGTGCAATACATTCATATGTGACTTTTACTCATCTGTATATACCATTCATCATTTGCACTAAAATTAATACATATTCTGGTGTCTGTGCAATACATATCTGCGGCTGTGCAATATTATGTGAACAACATAGAAATCTGGACTATTATTTACCATCTACCTCTTGTGCTGTGCACAAGTCTGCATTTCATCTTGTATATATCTTGTATATTTAAAGCCTCCCTGCACTTCTTTAACTGACTTTTTTACTTAAACATTTTTGTATACTTTTTAACTTGACTATTGCACTGAAAGGAGAAGCTCTCCAATCTCGTTGTACGTCCTGTATAATGACAATAAAGGCCATTCTGATTCTGATTCTGAAGCTGGCCAGAGATGATCAGAGTTAGACTGATGGTTAAAACAATTCGAATTATATCACGAGATTGACAATGAAACCGAATTGAAACTGTTGTGAACCGGTGATGTTATTCTCAAAACTGAGTCAAAATAAAAGCTGAGTGAATGTTTATAATCCGTCGCTTTGTGTGACCTTTTAAGATGCTTTTTGCCAGCTTTTAATTAGAACTTCTACCGTTGATGATGATTGAGAAGATTGATGACCTTATTAAAAAGTTATGACTGAGCAGATTGAATGTCCACACACAGCTGAAAATAAAGGATGAAATCACCGGTTATAAAACTACAGCTGAAGTTATGAGGAGCACACTTTTGAGAATACTGCTATCAATGCTTCATGCATTAGATGCACAGCATGTGATGTGTGTGTCCATGACTCTGAGAAACACAAACACAAGTTTTAATGCAAATTGTGCCAACTGGATGACAGGTCGTCATAGTGAAAAATACTAAACAAAACAAATATTACTGCATAAATTTGGATGCCATTCGCATCTGTTCAGGGATCATTCATGGGTGTCTTCTGGTTATGGTCAAGTGTGTTGTAAGTGTGTCCTATGGTGCTGGAAAAAATGAACAAATTGTTCTTTCGTATGGATTCCTTCTCTTGAGGTTGGTATACATCTGGTCTTCACCGGTTTGTACTGCTTTAGGAATCAGCCACAGCCTCACACTTTAAGTCAGACATTGACAAAGGCTCTCGCCTCAATTTCCATTTTCCTCAGTTTCTTTTCCACAAACTAAACATCAGCTATCAAATTTGGAGAATTACAGGTTTGAACAATGTTATGGAAGCATTACAACATTAAACAGTGTTCAGCTGCTGCTGAGACCAGCTGCCGTCCTGGCGGCCTGCAGAGTGTGTTGTTGCTGCAGTTTGATCATGACACGACTTGTAGTGCCTGTCATTGTTAGTAATTGTGTTTTTGTTTTAAATTATATAATACACTAGTAGCATAAACACAGTTATCAGTGTAAGCAAAGTAACATTCTTAATGATTTCATAATTGATTCATTAATTAGCCTACAGCTTCATATTTTGGACAGATGAAGCAAAATTGCATTACTTGCACTTAGTTCTAGTCCATCCTATTAGTGTACACATGCACAATGCCAAATACTTGAAATACCCAGAAAACTCTTCACACAACACTTTTTTTCCCCCTGGCACTACTGTCTACAGTTTACCTTTTTATTGGGGCTGAACAGCAGGGACTGTTTGGCTGGGGTTGATCGCTGGCCACAGGGTAGGCAGTTTAATCTCTGGCCCCTCTTGTCCACATTACTTGTGTCTGTATGTGTGTGTGTGTGTGTGTGTGTGTGTGTGTGTGCGTGCATTGGTACAACATAAAATAATATGCAGATGTAAAGTGTATTATACATCTAATGTGAATCATCTACCGTTGTAAATGCCACATATTAGATGTATTAATATTAATAAAACCACCCTAGCAGTAATCTGTGCACTTACCTATTGGATGTGACAGTTATAAATAAACCATGTATAATGTANTGTGTGTGTGTGTGTGTGTGTGTGTGGGACATACATATGTGCGAGCAGAAGTACATTTCAATTTTCTAACCACAACAGATGCATCAGTTTCCCAATAACAGATCATAGCGCTCCAACTCCAGATAAAAATTGCCAATGAGAAAAAACAAAAATCAAAAAAACACCAAGAATCTCTCAAAACAAAAAATGCATTTTGTTCTCTGCTTCTATACATGGCTGATTTGTTAATGAAAGCTATTTCAGTTATCAAAAATATAAATTATACATTATTCTTTTTTTTTTTTTTGCAAGAGGCATCCTCCGCTGAACCAAACAGAGCCGTAGCCAACAAAGTCCGATTATGAAGTACATGAATTGTTATTTCTGCTTCTCTTTTCAAGGTTCCTGCCTCTGTTGCTTTAACCTTTGACCTCCCCAGGTGTGCTGGTAGCTTATGTTTCCATTCCCATCTCACAGTGTGCCTTCTGAGCAAACGCTGCAACATGCCATATGTTGCAAAAGTGTGTCTATGTTTCTTTTTTTGCTCTCTGTATTTCTCTTCATCTCTTTTTAGCTTTTCATATCTTTTCCATTTGGTGTTATTATGGAAGTCTGCAGTCCCTCTTCCACTCATGTGCCAGTCATTTACACAGACTGTAGGCCTGTATGTTTCTGTTCATCTCTCAAATGCTTATCCTTGTATCTACACATGAAAGCAGCTATGTTTCATTGTCTAACGTGCTTTGCTTTGTTTGCTTCTATTAGACATGTGAGACAGTATTATAGGTTTGTTCTGTTGCGTGTGAGAGGATGTGTTTTTGAATGTTGTTGGCCCTACACAAGAATCTCCTTAGAATAGAGAGATGGTCCCTTGATCCACTTAGCCATTAACAGATAGGAATGATGGTGTTTAATGTACACACTGTGGATAGTTAGGCTCCAGTGCTCCATGATAACACTTCAAACACCTTGACTGATTCAGTTATTAATTTATAGAGTATGTACAAATAGAGGCACTTCCATGACAATGTAGTAAGTAATGTAGGTAAGTCCAAGTAAATGTAAGTAAATCAAAAGAGACTATGATTAATTTCAACTCAAGCTCCAATTATTAGCCTTTCTGGAGTAGTCAGCCACATCACAAAGCTGCATTATAAATTCTGAAGGGATCTCAGCCAAATGAAGTGGATATGTTGATTCTGGCAGTCACATGTAAGTTTGCTGCCAGACCTGTGAGTCCCCAGGTAGTATCCCTCTGTCATGACTGAGCGAGGAAACACTGTCTGTGGAAACACAAAAAAGGGAACTTCACACTAATACAGTTAAGATAACTAACCAATTTGGCTACTTCCAACATTTCATCGGTCATTTATTTAATGTTATCAGCTACACCTGTGCCTGACACTATGTCAAGCCAAATTGCTGGCTGTGAAAAAGGTCTTTTTTGTACATAGATGTAAAGATAGCAAAGAGTCTACAAAGGCAGTATTAGCTTGTTAGCAAGTGTTCCTCCATAGAAATGAATCTGCTCTCAGTTAGGTCTGGGCACATGGAAAAAGAAGTACACATTTCCAAGGTGAGTGTTTGACTAATCCTATCAAAGGCCATGTGCTCATTGATTTCAGGGCTGGGTGACTGAGCTCGCTCAGAGTCAATGGGCAGAATAAATGGGGGCAGTAACACACTGGCTGCTTTGTGTGCTTAATGAAGTCTGGTTGTCAGCAAGCCTTGGCCTCTTTAATTCACAGGCTCTGAAGGGCTTAAACACTGCAGTAAAGTTCAGGACAGGCAAGGCAATGTGGATGTCTGCTTCTGTGTGTGGATTTGTGTGGGTGCTGACTGGAAACACTGGCGTAGTGCTGTTTGATACAAGTCAGAGTTAGATTAGCACTGCTGCTCTTACTGTCTGTCTTATTCCTCTTAAGTGAGGGTGTATCCTTCATGGCCTTTTCCTTTGTTTGGGTGGTGGGTTTGCATCGTTATGTGTCATATGACGTATGTGTGTGTGTGTGTGTGTGTGTGTGTGTGTGTGTGTGTGTGTGTGTGTGTGTGTTACTGTGATTTTCTCACACATTATTGGATAAGCAGATATTTGCCTGTTTTACTCTCTTTGTTTCTCCTTGTCTTCTTCCTCCTACTCCTTATTTTGCCCCTCTTGTTGGTTATTTTTTTTCTTTTTCACTTTATCTTAAATCCCTCCATCATCATTGCACCTGCCATCCAAAAATACAATCCAAATCTCACCACTCAGATCAACGGGAAGGTTGGTTTTTTTCACTCTTTACCCTCCTAAAGCCAAGGCCTGGCAGACTGGAGCCGTGCTGCGCTGGCATCTCGCTAGGCGCCTCAGGCCCGTCCCGGCCTCCCTATCAGGACCCCAGTCCCACAGTGCAACCACCTCCTCCCCGACACCTACCCCAACCCCTGCTGCTACAGTATATGCTGCCTTGCACCTCATCACTTGTTGCTTGCTCCATGCAGCCTGCTCCTCTGAAATTTTGTGAAATGAGCTTGTGTGAAATGCCAGTAATTTGCACAACAAAAGACATATTTTTTTCACCAGCAAAGGGTTACATGAAGGATGTGACACTGAAATATGAAGAAAAAATTATTAAACAAAAGTGAAATAATTAAAACTGAGTATAGCTTATACTTGTAGTTGAGGAACAATCGTTGTTGTATCTGCTGTATCTTGAGCATTGATTTGGCCTGATTCCAGACCTCTGAGTTGTCCTCCCGGTTTGTTCAGCAAATCAAAAAGGTCTGTGTTTTGTTTGTGCCCATTCACTGCTCCCAGGTTGGAGAAAACAGTGTTGAATAACAAGAGCTTAATTATTTAGATGTCATTGTTTTACATAGCTACATAGCTTTTCGTTTTTTAAAAAATGGTAGAGGACATGGACCAAGTTGCACAGGTTGTTGGACAATATAAGTAGCTCCAAGTATCAACTATTATCATACATTACATGTGACGTCTTGGATGAATCTGTCGAGGGATGGGTACTCCTTTAAAAAAAAAAACTCATTTTGACCACAGCTTTGTGTCTTGCCCAAGCGGCAACCTCTGGCGCTGAAAAATGAAGCCAATGCGGAAGTGCAAAAAAGCTGCAGTTCCTCGAATAACCGCTAGAGCAGGTCCGTGACGTCACCCATGGGGCTCAATTACATTTGAGCCCCATGTTAAAATGTCCGGTTTTACGACAGAAAAAAACATATTTACAGCCTGGTTCAAAACATGGCTCTAGTCTCATAAGCTGTTTTTCTACTCCATGACAACTCTGGGGGGGGCAAATTTTTTTATAAGGCGTTCGTTTAAAATATACAGCATACATCATTATGCACAATTCATAGCTGTCAATCTAAGTGGTGCCACTTTGATTGACAACTAGCCACTGACGGTCTAAAGGGCGTCACCCCGGCTAATTCTAGTCACTGAGTTTGGGAAAGAGATCGTCGTGGGGTTAGCCGGCTAGCAACGATGTTTAGCATTTAACCTAGCTGGTTAGCCGTAGCTAGTTTGATTATTTCGAATAAAGCGGCTTTTTTCAGCCAATAGCGTTCATTCAGC